>APFE030844082.1:23927-51488 GCA_000404065.3 Pinus taeda
CAACACTTCCATCTTTATAGTTGTGAGGGGTAGACTTCCTTGTTTCCATAATTTTACTTTCCACTATGTAACAAAGCCCTTTTACTCTTTCCAATTGTTGTGGTGTTGGTCTAAAAAAGGTGTTTCTCTTTGTATCCTCATAATGTGCTATCATTTCCTCCGTGAAAATTGACCACGTAACAAGTTGTTTACAAGAACAAAGCCCTTTATACCATAAAAATTGATTCAGTTCTAAATATGAATATGCAATACATGCCTTTTGTAATAGTGGTACACCATGTAGATCAAAATATTGCTCCATCTTAAGTATCCAATTTACTGGATCCTTGCCATCAAACTTCCTCATACTACCTTTTCTTGATTTTAGGAGCTCAATATTGAAATGACTATAACTCTGTAACTTTGGCTCTTCCAGTTCTGAAATTGCGATCTGCAGTAGCCCTCTATGTCCTCTTTCCAATGCCACCAGTCTAATCGAATTTAGATTCTCCAAGAAAGAGTTTTGCACAATCTCCCAAGATGACATAATTATATACCTTTTCATAAGAGCGAGCATGTAGGAAGTGCCACATGTCACTGTTTTGACCTTACGTTCTGAAAAATATACATAGGAAACTACAGTCCGACTTCTTTCTGTAACTTCTTATGAAATTTTAATTTGATGCTCAAAACAAAATTCATGAATATTTTCCCTAGGTCACCTATTTGGAATGTAATTCAGGAGTCTGCAAAAAGGCCAACTTCCTCAGATCATATCTCCGTAAATATAGTGCAAAAAGCTCTGAAATTCGGATCCGAGGTTCAAAATGATTTTGACCCAAATGGTTTTTTTTTGTAGCATCTGAAACATCACAGAAAAAAGGTTATAGCGCAAATTCCACGATGGCCTATTTGGAGTAGCAACACCCTAGAATCCAAACCTCTGATACCATATGTTATGAAACCAACTCACAAAAAGATAGAAAAGATAGATCAACGCCTTAGAATTCAGAATCTTCGAGGGGGAAACCTCCTTTACATTACACAGATGAACAATTCTTGGATGATGCAAAGGACAAGACCTCCTTTCTATATATAGGAGTCTAAGGGGTCTTAATATAATCAGAGCCAACATAACAATAATAATGTAAGGGCACAATAATAACAATAATGGGCTTCTATGGGGCACAATAGTAACAATGTGGGGACTATATGGGTACAAAAATATAATAAGGGGGTTGTACTAATAACAATAAAGGGTTACACTAGTAGTATAGGGGCCTAACAGTTACTAACCACACCTCACAAGAAGCCATATCCATTGGGTTGGTTATGTGATAAAGCAAAGTTGTAAGTGACTCAATAATATAAACTTAGGTTTTCTTCTGGGTCAACATTTGTAGATGAGGTTGAGTTAGATATTGTTCCCTTGGATATATGTGGAATTGTTTTAGGAGTTCCTTACTTGTATGATAGAAAAGCCATTTTATATAGAGCTAAAAACAAGTATCAACTCATTAAAGATGGAATTGAATATATTGTAAGAGCTCATAAACTCAAGAGTAATTATACTCTCATAAACTCAGGGCAGATGAAAAGAATTGTAAATTCATGCAAACAATTTTTATTGATGTTTGTAAAGGAAAAGAAACTTGATAAAACCAATCTATTTGAAGGCTATAATGCCAAAAAACAAGCTAATTTAGAAAAAGTTGTTTCAGAATATGATTTACTGTTTCAAGAACCTAAAGGTCTACCACCCAGAAAGGAAATAGCACATGATATTAATTTGCAGCAAGATGATCCATTGCCTAACATTGAAATGTACATGTTGTCTACTTTAGAGAATGCAGAAATCAAGAAGTAGGTATAGGAGCTGCTTGAGAAAGGGTTCATAAAACCTAGCACATCACCATGTGGGTCTCCAATTGTCTTGGTGAGAAAGAAAGATGGCTCATGGAGAATGTGCATTGATTACCGAGCATTGAATAAGATAACGATTGAAAATAATTATCCCCTTCCTTGCATAGATGATCTATTAGATCAGTTGAAAGAAGTTGTTTACATTTCCAAGTTGGACTTGCATAGTGGCTACCATCAAGTTAGAGCTACAGAGAAAGATGCATGGAATACTACTATCAAAACAAAGCAGGGATTGTATGAGTGGTTAGTTATGCCTTTTGGCTTAATTAATGCTCTTGTTACTTTCATGAGAGTAATGAATGATGTAATTAGGCCTTTTATTGATGGTTTTGTCATTGTATATCTAGATTTGTATTTAGTAAAACATGGGAAGAACATTTGAAGCATGTAAAGCAGACTCTAGTTGTTTTGAAAAGATAAAATCTTTATGTTAAGTTATCAAAGTGTGAATTTGGAAAAACATCTTTGAATTATTTGGGTCATATTATAGGGGGTGGTGAATTGAAGATAGATCCCTCTAAGGTTGCAGTCATTGTAAACTGGCCTAAACCCAAATCTGCTACAGAAGTTAGAAGCTTCCTAGGAGTAGCATAGTATTGGAGAAAGTTTATTGCTAACTTTTCCTTGATTGCAACTCCCTTACATGCTTTAACAGGATTGAAAAAGGTGTTTTAGTGGGGAGGAAAATAGCAGAAAGCGTTCGACACCTTAAAGAAAAGATTAGTACAACACCAGTACTAGCACTGCCCGATCTTCAAAGACCCTTTGAGATTGAAACAGATGCTAGTGACTATGCCATGGGAGCAATGTTGATGCAGCATGGTAAACCTGTATGTTATCATTCTGAGACATTTAATTCCGCAGAAATTATTTATCCCACATATGATAAAGAATTGTATGCATTAGTACATAGTGTGAAAAAGTGGAAACATTATCTACTGGGAAAAGAGAGATTTATACATACTGATCATCAACCACTTCAATATTTACACTCACAAACTAAGTGGCAACAATCAAGACATTATAGGTGGATGGGTTTTCTACAACAGTTCCATCTTGTCATCAAATATAAAAAGGGAATACACAATAAAGTTGCAGATATGTTGTCCAGACCAATCATAAATGCATCCACTATACTTAAGCATAATTCAGTATTGCAGAGAAAGCTACATTGAACAGTATGCTCAAGATATAGATTTTAAAGATGTATATGCAACTTTAAGTCATGGAAAACATGTAGAAGAATTGGATTATCATGTTAAGGACCAAATCTTGTATCATTTTGGAAAGTTATGCATTCCTCAAACCAAAAGAGTAAAGATAATTCGAGAAGCACACACTTCTCTAATATTAGGTCACTTTGGTGTAAGTAAAACAGTTGCACCACTGCAAAGATTTTGTTATTGGACCAAAATGAATGAGACAATTTCTAGATATATAAGAGGGTGTACCATGTGTGCTAAAAGCAAGCCCATCAATAGAAAACTAGGTGTGTACACTCCACTACCAATTCCTTCTCATCCTTGGGAAAGTATTTCCATGGACTTTGTTGGGGGACTACCTAAATCTAGAAAACGTCATGACTATTTATATGTTATTGTGGATAGGTTCAGAAAAATGTGTATTTTAATACCTTGTAACAAACAGATTACAGCTGAACAAATAGCAAAATTGTTCTTTTAGCATGTATGGGTTCATTTTGGATTACCCACTTCCATTGTATCTGATTAAGATTCTTGATTTTTTGGGAAGTTTTGATCAAGTCTGTGGGAATTGATGGACACTAGACTGAATAAGAGCACAACCTTTCATCCACAAATAGATGGCTGAATGGAGGTGGTCAATAGGATAATGATCCAGGTTCTTAGAGGATATTGCAACAAGCATCCTTAGCTTTGGGATGAACATTTGTGTTATGTGCAACATGCTTACAACCGGGCTAAACATTCTTCTACACAGATATCTCCTTTTCAGACCTGTTTTGGTTTCATACCAAGGTCTCCCTTGGATTTTTTCTTTGGTAAAGACATAGTGGTTGATGGACATAGTGATGTGGACAAGGCAACCAAGTTCATTGAACAAATCCAAGAGATTCACTAGGCAGTATAGGAACAGCTAGAAAAGAGCCAAGCCAAGTACAAGACAAGGCATGATAAGCATCGGATTAAGCGTAGTTTCCAAGTTGTTGACCAAGTCTGGCTGTATATCAGCAAAGACAAAATGCAAGGTGAAGGAAAGAAGCTGAAGGCGATAAAGTATGGACCTTTCAAGATACTTGAGAAAATCGGTGAGAATGATTTTCGCCTTGATTTGACAGCTTACATGCACATCTATTTAGTAGATAATGCAGAAATCTTGAGACTGTTTGAACCTTCATTGATTGAAGATCCTAAAGAGCAGAGTCAATTGCCTTCTATTGATGATCTGTTACCTGAATATCTCAATGAATTGTAGGAAGATACAGTTCTGGACAGGAAGGTGAGAACTACGCGTAGAGGGGATGTTGAGTACCTCAGGATTGGGCTCAAAGGTTCAAAACCAAGTAGTGCAAGATGGATAGAAATTGGGCAAGCGAGGAATCTATATCCTCACTTGATTGATGCTTAAAAATAAACTTTTGGTGGTCCAAAAGATTTTTCAATGGGAAGGCGTGATCCAAATGGATCCTAGAACACTCTCTAAGCTTCATGAACTCTTTAAAAATCATTCCAAAGATTCAAAGTCTTATAAAGATCAAGCTATCAGAAGGAATCCTCAAACAGTTGCAATGGAGATCAGCACGGATCAACGAGGATCATCGATCTAGTGCATATAGTGGAAAACCATCGTAACACGTGTTGACACCAACTAGCAAATGCAGGGACAAATTTAAGCAGTGGAGGTAGTTTTTGATATGCGATTAGCGACAAGTCACTAATCGCATATCGCAGGGAAAACCTCTTAGTGAAAAGAAGCCCTGAGTGCCCCGACCTGAAATAACTATAAAATGTGGAAAGTAATGTTTCGGTTCCATCGAAGCGAGATTCTACAAAACCGACAGAATATTGGAGGGGCTTTGAGCAGTAAGAAGTTTCAACCGAGTTCCACCTGATGCCATACAACGAGTGCCATGTGTCCTGGGGAAGAGAGAGAACCGCTCACATCAGATGGGTAAACATCATGTTACTTAGCTGCCCTATATGAATGATGACCGTCGGATTTGGGGCCTCCAAATCAACGGTGGAGACGCATTCCGATGGATGACTGGATTTGACAAGGTTATGAAGCGAGGTCACATAGGATTTGAAGTCTATATGGACAATGCGTTGGAAAAAGGTTGTGTTTCATGGGCATTCTTGGAGTTAACAGGAAAAATGGTCATTTAAAATATGTCCAAGAGAATTGACACTCATCCATTATGAACTAGGTGGCCACCTCCTTGTGAGGTGTTATACAGTGACTGATTATGCAGGACAGAGGGATTCAAATGGACAGAGGCAGGGGAACCAGAAATCCAAGAAGTAGAAACGAATAGTCAGGAAGTAGATTGGCTTTAAAGCCACAAACTGATAGAGAGAGAAGAAAGTAGTAAGAGAAGAGCAGTAGGCAGTAAGATGAAAGTAGAGAGAAGAAGCTGAGTTGACCTACAGAAGAAAAGGCAACATTGAGCCAGAGTTAAGATAGAGACAGAGAGAGTAAGAGAGTCTGTGCACTCCAAATAAGGCTTGAGAGGTTCAAGCACACTCCTCTGGAATTATTGTCATGTATGAGTCTCATATTGGGCTCATACTACTGTGACCAATAGAGGTTGAGAGTTAGTAAGGAGAGTCTGTGTACTCTAGAGACATGGGGGATCCAAGTACAATCTTGCTAATTTATATCTGTTGTGTGAGACTCAAATTGAGCTTATTGTTGTAAAAAATTTGCTTGAAAACAAAATAGAAAGGCCACCACTAAAGGTTGGACTAGGAAACGTAGCCCAGGAGTATTGGGTGACCTCCTTATTAAACTTTTTTTGTTTATATGTGTTTCCTATTATGTTTCTTTAACTGCTTCATTGCCTGTGTATTTCACAATCTTATCGATCCATTGCATAAAATAATATAGGCACATCCATGCACATATATCTGTAATACCTTATTAATTGTCTCTGGATCTATTCCAGATCATATATTCTTCATTTTAGTGTCCCCATTGGTTTCCCTAATGGGGAAGGCGCCCTCAATTCTCTCTCTATCTCTTCTATCATCTTGGTTTTTAGCGATTGGTATAGTAGGAATGGGTTCTTCCTCTTCTTCCCCTATAGGTTCTTTAATTATGTCAGGTTGCTCACCGAAAGGTTCTACCAATTCACAATCATCGAAGAAGAGAGAAGGTTGATTGTTGGATGTAGTGGGGGCATTTGGTAAGAATCTTCCTGAATTATCCCTATTCCTACGAGACATGAAAGGAAATGTTTTCAAGTTGGTTTTTGTAAGATTTTCTTTAAAGCTAGAAAGTACTCTATAGAAAGGAAAATTTTGATTAAATGAAAAAATACTAACAAAATGGAAAGACTTTTGACAAAAAGAAAACTACTTGCAGAATAAAATTTCTTAATTGAATGAAAAACTACTAACAAAAAGGAAACTACTTGCTGTGAAATTGTTGATTGTAGAATGGAAAGGAAAGCAGATAAATGACAAATGAAAGAAAGAAACTAGATTAATTTTGCAGAAATAAACTAATGGAAGAAAATTGAAGACTAGAAGTAGAAGAAAAGAAAGTTAGAGACTAGAAATAGAAGAAGGAGCAATAATTCACATCGTACTCTGACACCTCCCAGGCAACAGTGTCAAAAAGTGATGAGCCTAGGTATTGCAATAAGAATGCTGCAACTCCCGGGGTTACCAGCTTTATCAACTTGGGGTTCATACAAACTTGGAGGTGACAATGCTATATGCACAATTAGAAGTGAAAGTATTGCTTGTTGTCATTGCTCATCTAGCAAGAAACCCCAGGGGTTCTAAGCTAGACTTCTATACGGTCAAAAGAAGCTTGAGTTTTATGGAAGAAGAGAAAATCTATTTTAAGGGAGAGCTACTCTACTACTGTAATGAAGAAAACATTCATGTAATGCTAAACTCAAACCAAACCCTAGCTAACCAATTAAACAACTATGCTAAGTAGAATTACTATATCAATCATTAATCTAATGCTAATTCTCTAAGTGACAGAAGTAAAAGAATCAAAACTAGACTAAGGGGTAAGAAAAAGAAACTAAGCTAAGTCTTTGTTTAAGCGGAAGAGCAATCAGAGATAAAAATTGGTCAAAAGAGGACGTAATGAGCAACAATGAATAAGGGTCATTGGATCAGGCAGGTGAAAGGTAAATGAACAACTGAGATTGGATCGTAGGAGGGTATGTAGATAGATAGGAAAAGAGGGTGAACTAATAGGATGGATGACTGAGATTAGATTGCGGACAAAAGAAATGTGCGGAAATGGTAGTGGGTTTAAAGAGGTGGTAAGTTATATTTCGTGTGCCCTCAAAACCACAAGTTGTGTTTTGAAATTTCACGCGATTAGCCTTCCTGGGCAACATGTAGCACAAGGAAACCACTCTTATCACATGCCCTTGGATGGATAACGATTGTATAGAAATCCATGCAATATGGCATGATAGCCATCGGATCTAGCTGGGAAAATCAATGGTGGAGATGGGCCAAGCTAGTTGGTGAATGGGTGATGCAATGGCCATCAGATCAGGAGACAGATCGATGGTGGAGATTAAAGCAGGAGAAGAAAATGTGTGGAAATGACAGAGTGGGTTTAGGGGTGGTAAGATGTTTATCGCGTGCCCTCAAAGCTGTAAGCAATTTTCTAAAATTTTGTGCGATTAGCCTCCCCGGGTGACACGTAGCATGGGGAAACCACTCTTATCATGTGCCCTCAGCCGGATAATGATTAGAAAGAAATCCACACGATATCACGTGATATTCATAAGATCTGGTGAGGCAAATCAACAGTGGAGATTTGACTAAGCTAGTTGGTGAGTGGGTGTGTGATAACCGTCAGATCAGACAAGGAAGATCAACGGTGGGGATTTAAAGTGCATAAATTTAGTGTTGAAAATGAATTGGGTGGTGATTGGTCAGGTTTTGCTATGTAAGGCAATATTTGGGTAAAAATCGATTACAACATGAATTAACAGCTTCCGCTTACGTATTTCATGCTGAGGGAGAATGAAAGGGACATGAGGGAGATCAAATGACAGGAAGAGAGTGAAGGATTAGATGATCATGAAAGGAATAGAGTAATAATGTAATGAACCCAGTGACTACGTTAAATAATAAAATCCTTGTGAAAACCAAAACCCTCTGTTTTTGGGGTTGCTGTAGGGTTTCTTCCTCATGTCATGGTCCCAAACAGAGGAGGTGAGACCGAGACACCTGTGGGCAACCTTGTGGATATTTTCTTTGCTAACCTGCTAATTGAATGAAAGCATAAATGAAGCAAACTGAAACACAACTAACCTACCCTACACTACTATAATGAGACTATAATTTCTTAAACAAATAAACAATTAAACAATAAACCTCTATAATCGAAATGCAGCTACTGAAGTAAATGAACAATCAAACCATGAATCTATGCTATTGTTGTAATGGAAATGAGCTCCTTAAGCAAATGAACTAGGAACCATGAATCTGTACTATTGTTGTACTAAAAACGCATCTAATTAAGCAAATGAACAAAAAACAAGAATCTATTCTAGCATAACAATACAATAAAGAGGATCTTTTCCTAATAGGGTTAGGCCCTAACCCAAGAGCTTCAGCCCTCTGAGTTAACTCAATGTTGGCTCAAAAAAAACTCATCTTCATTATAAATAAAAAACTATTACAAGACTTGTAGCTTGAAAACAAAGTGGAGTTCTATAGTGAGAAGTTTGAATTCTTGCTAACTCTTGGTAATTGACTGTGACTAACTAAACAACTGAGGTCCTAAGCCTCTCTACTTATAAATCTAAAGTTTCCAATGAATTCCCTCAAAATTTGGGAGGCATAGGTCCCAATTTAATGATAAGCTCATGCTTTCCCTTTCACTAGCTCGACTTCCTTTTAGTAAGGAGGCTTGGCTCCCAACTCAAGATAAACTCGTACTTTCACTCGCTTGGATGCCTTCTAGTACACCTAATTTGGCTATTTGCACCTTCACTTGCTTGGCTTCCTTCCAGTGCACTTGATTTGTTCATTTTCACTCTCACTTGCTTGGCTGCCTTCTAGTGCTTTGATCTGGCTATTTGTACTTTTAGCTGATGGAGGGATATTCGAATGGAGGGGCAGTAAATGAGGAGGATTTACCTCCTCTAATTCCTCTCCCTTTTCCCATTTGAGTCTTTATCATATTTCCTTGCTTTTATCTTTTATCCTTGCATTTTCCTTGCTTTTATCCTTTATTCCTGCATTACATGCATATTAGACCACAAAGAAAAATATCCAACTCTACTCATCTCATAAACAAAATATAATCAAAAGAATGCAATAAGTTGTGAGAATAGTTGGTTTGACTAAGTTAGGAGGTGAATTAAGGCCCATATAATTACTCAATGATGAGGCTCATCATCACCCCCTACTGAAAGTGTTTCTCATCCTCTGAGTAACTTAGTGGCTTTGGTAGCCTCTCTGACATCTCATGCTTTTGTGGTGGTCTCTACTTCTGGTTTATAGAAGCTTGCTTTCCTTTATACTTCTTCCCATTGATATTCTCTGATTTTCAAGCTATGTGGCAGTGTTTTCCATCTCCTTATTCAGGAAAAGACATGACACAACAAGGAAGCCAAACCAAAGCACAAAAAAAAGAGGTGAAACCAAAAATGATGGAAGACAGAAGTAATAAAAGACAAGAAATACTAAAGAGAACAAGTGTAGAATCAGTGCAAGAGAGGGGAAAACTAGAATGCAACCAATCCTACCCATAACCTAACAGCTAGAAGGTCGGGGTCATGTAGAATGAAATTTCCTATGAAGAAACCATAGTTGTTTCTAAATTCTAATGATAATGATATGATGGATTAAAATAGATATAAAGTAATGTGCAAGATAAAATATAAGATCTTGAATAATTTGCACAAAAGAAAGAAGGTCTTTCCTGTGGCAGAAAGATGTGTCACGACCACTACTTTTATCAAATTCACATTGATATCTTTTCATCAAAAACCATAACCAGAGAAACCTCAAAGACTTCTTGTGAATGCACCTTCTTATGTGTCATCATGCTTAACAAGCATGAGAGAATGAAGAAACCTATTATTTGCAATGAAACTTACCAAATAAGATTGCCCCAACCATTTGGTGATTAGATCATGAAATTTGAAACAACCCTCTTGAAAACCTTGAAAATTTTGAAATAATGAATCTTCAATTAAATGTGTGGAATTAGGATGAGAATATCATGAGGGAAAATAGATTTTATCATATTCAGCAAACGTTCCAAGAAAATGAGGACCTGACATAACCATCAGCAATGGATGAAGTGCCTCAAATTCTTAGCAAGTATCTCAATGGTGGAATGTTGAACCATGAGGATCAAAGGATGTAAAGCAAGTGTCATTAGATATATTGGTGGGAAAGTGGTGAAACAAATGACAGTTAATATCATGATCAAATTGACCATTTTTGGCATGAGATTATGTGTTAGAAAGTAAAAAAGATAGATTAGTTTTAACATATTCACAAATTATTTTAATAATAGAATCATCTTCTTCACATCAAAAATGACACACTGCATTGGCATCGTATTCATCGAAATAAGTGAAAAGGAATTATAGTACAACAAACACATGAGACCATTCATAATATAGTGAATGAAGAAGAATTTGATTCACACAATTACTCGTGCATTCGTTTGTACTCAAGAGGATTTCAGGTGCGATGAATAATAAGATTCACAATATGATATTCACAAGGAAAACCAGGAGCCACTTATCATGAAATAAATATAATAGATATGATTTCTTCATCTAAAGATGATCTTTGAGGTGATCAACTTCACAATTCCATGACTTTAAGAGTGATGCACATCCCAAACCCAATTTTTATGCGAAACATTTGCATGAAGATGAATCAAATTAAGAAGATTCTAGAATCTAATCAGAAGTTAAATTTTGAAAATTTGAAAAATTACATCTGAAATACCAAACATCTTTCAAAAAGAAATTTACATCAAGTCAAACCATGCAAAGAGAAGGATTGTGTAGGAGAAACTAGATCTAAATTAGTTCGGGGGGATTACCAAATTCATGAGATCTTGAAATAACCATCAATGGAAATTGAAGTGTCTCGACTTGTTAGCAAATCTCCAAACCTTTAATGATTGTAAAATCGCATTTTGAGTATTGAACAAGATCGTGCATGGTGTGAAGATAGCTACTACAACTAGTTTCAGTAAGATCACTGCTCACTAGATGGTAGCCATCTTTGTCATTGACTTGACTCGATTTTTCAACTTCAACAACTAGATTACTTAAGTTGAAAGATTCATCTGATCATAAATCTAAATATGTATGCCTTAGAGAAATTTCATGGGCAATATTGTTTCAAGGGTTTTCTTCATGGAAGAGAAGAGATGATGAGGGATGGAAAGGGTACTCAATGATTTGATTGTTTTCATTTTCATCATGGATAATCTTACCACCTTATGTCAATTGAGAAGTTAAATCATTAGATGATGAACTTGAATAGAATGGAGTATCTTTGTCGCAAGTGGATGCATCACAAATAGTATGCATTCATGATCATATACATCAACAAAGTCATCATCATCAGAATGATTGTTTCCCAAGGCTACAACTTGATTGAAAGAATTGATTGCATTTGATTCTCTACTGAGATTAGTAGATTGGAAATCATCCATGAATGGAAGTGCATCATCTTCACATGGAGGATTTGGAAAAAAAGAAGAAATGTTGAAATTATCTTCACCTTCCTGCTCCTCTACCTGTGTAATATGAATATCACGTATCTTATTGCAATTTGAACCATTAACTCCAAAACCAAGAGAGCATGGAAAACAATTTGGTGGAATCCATTGATCAGGTTGATCATGGTACAAAGAGTCATGGAATATAGATGATATAAGATAACACAAATCCAGATCATATTCAATACTAGAGTTATGAATAGTAACATCATCTTACGAAATGGAGGAGTTAGTCTTCACCATGGACTTCATGAGCCATTCTATGATTTCCTCCATTAAATCTAAGTCATGAAAAGTGAAAGAAGAATGAGAAGATGGATTAGGAATTTGACTAGAATATCTCCCAAATTTATTATCATTGGAAGGAGGCACCCACATAAAAAATAAAAAGGGAGGAGGTCAAGGATCAAAAGGAATCATAGATTCATGCTCTGAAATTATAGGTGTCTCACGATTTACAAGAATTGGGGAAGTAGAAACATTAGGAGGTTCAGATTCACTATGTAGAGAGATGTGAGCCAAAAGCTTAAACTTTTTCTTAAATACCAAATCAATGTATTCTTCAGGAAATTCATAACAAAGGTGAAGGAATAGATTAAAGAAATCCTCAACTGATTCATTAGGCTTCATTCTTAGTTGATTGATTCTTTTAAGAACATCTTGGTAATCATACCTATCAAATGATTAATAAATCTCTTTAAGGAAATGATGAAAAATTGGATGGAAGCAGATGGTAAGGTCTGATACCATCGATTAACATGACCTGCAAGGGTGAGGAAGAAATCCACGCAAGAAAAATATTTATCATTGATTTCATAACATTAAAAAAATTTAAGAAAATTATAAATGTGCTTAATTATGGATGTTCCATCCTCACTATCAAACCTCAATTGAGACAAGTGATAAAGAGACTCATTGGGATTGAAAGTTTACCAAGTGATAGCCTAGAGAAACACCTTGAGAGTATGATTTTCACATAATCCATTTAAGATGAGAGATTCAAAATGGACTCAACGAGCACAACTTGTCATCTGTCTCTCCTTCTAGTGCCAATTGTTGATGGTGTTGAAAATCTGTCAACCAAGGGGGTCTCCCTAATGCTAAGTCCCAATTAGACCTCACATGATTTGGAATAGGAGACCCATTTGAAGTATTGGCCTAATTACCATCTTTTCTTATAGATTTACCTTGGATTTAACTATCAACAAGAGAGAGAAGCGTATATGTTCCTTAGAGAAAAGCAAGTGTGCCTAGTCAATGTTCAGTTGTAGGTATATCCATGTTGTTCTACTGCGGAGGAAGGAAAGGCGAGCTTCTAAGAGAGAGGTAATAGTACCACCCTAGTAAAGGCGCATACAAGAAGAAGGATAATAGCCTAACATCAAGCAAAATAATTCACATAGATGTGATGATTTTTAAAACCATTAAAACACATCTTCAATTAGATAAGAATTAAAATAAACAAAATAGTTTAACTAATTTAGTACAGGTGAAAGAAAACATGAATCATAAATATTCACAGAACAATCTTACAAATATTCAAAATCCATACATGAAAATGCGTCATCCATCAGGCTTTAAGTATTAAGTAAAAATCCCAAGATAAATGAATACCATGAGCATCACTAGCTCCAATAGTGGAGCTTTGGAGCCATGGCTTTCTCCCCAAAAGTACTAACCTTGTCTCCATGATGCCTTATGGGAGAGGCCAAGGTGAAAAGTCCTTTGCATGTAGAATGAGGGTGTATATATAACAAATGGGGTGATCCTTTACCTCTCTTATGACTCTTGGACTACCCTCATAACTATTTGACTTCTCATGACTTTTCAACTTCCTACATGGCTCTTCACATTACATAGATGACTCTTGGAATTCCACTTCACATTACATTTTCCAATGTAGAATTACATAATTATGAATGATGTGGCACATGATGGCCCATGATACGACATGACATGAAACTGATGACATGGGATGCATGATGACATGGCAATGTCAAGTCATGTTTTGTTTCTGCTTTCTTTGTGTATTATTGAAAAGATGGTGCTTATTCTTCTTTTTCCTCCTCCTTATGACTTGAAGATAAGGAGTCTTCAATGTGGTCTTGATCTTCCATCTCTTGATATAGTCCAATGTTCCTTTGTCTTCTTTTCTGATGATCATCATATCTTCTCAACTCCTAAGTTGTATTCTAGCATGCCCTCCTTCTCCTTATTATTCTTCATCATCTTGTCATAACATGATAGAGTACCTACATCTATAATCCACTAATGACAAGACAACATATGTCCAATAAACCCCTAGTCTTAGATGATGCATGTTGATCAACTGATTAAGCTAGAACTAGGTTGCAAGCTGAGGAAGAGACTCAATGACTGCACAATTGTATAACTCAGGCAGTTACGGGTGAAGCTTGAGCCTTAAGACTATGCAATGCATAGTTTAGGCTGGACTTGGTAGGAATATTACGCAGTTTTTGACTCAGTGATCCAAGTTGAGGTGTTTTGCAGTGTTTCAACCAACTGCATAGTTTTGGAAGGTAGAGAAGACTTGGTGATTACACAATTGCACATCTCAAGAGCTCACGATCTAGGCTTGAGATCAGAGACTACGGAATGTGTAATTGGGGCTAGGCTAGAGGGATGAATTGCGTAGTTTTGGAGGCCAAGGGTCAAGCCTGAGCACTAAAATTATGAAAGGTACAATATTGGAAAGACAGGAGGCTAGTTGATTGCATCATCACAAAATTTAGGAGCTCAAGGCCAAGGTTTGAGGACTAAGACTACGCAGTTCATAGTGTTGGCTTGGCTGGAGAGAAAGATTGCATAGTTCTCGGACTCAGGGGCTAGGCTTGAGCATAGAGGTTGTGAAATGTGTAATTATGGGAGGAAGAGAATGTACATTACATAGTTCCAAAAGACGAGGTTGTTTCTTGAGGATTGAGATGTACAGTTCAATAGGCCTAGATGAGGCTGAGTGGCCTAGCCGGGAGTTTTTCTAATTTTAACTAAGTGTTGGATCGATTAGAGGAAGTTAAATAAAAGAAAGAATTGAACATGATAACACACTTACTTCACTTGAAGACACAACAGGGAACACTCAGAACACATGAACAACATACTTTCCTCAATGTATCAACATTATAATAACCCATTCCAAGTGTGACACTAAAGATACACTTTGCGACGACAATGACGACACTTGTGCGACAGTGCATGAAATTTTAGAAATGATTGTGGGACATGTCTACATGATAATAACAACTCGTTATCACAAATTTTTCCCCTTGAAACAATCCAAAAATCCACTTTACATGATAAGAGACAATTCCCACAAACAAATATGACACTTGCTATATGAAAATAAAAGTGTGAGTGACACTTTCAATGTGAGAATGCCAGTGAAAAAAACACATGCTAGGGTGAAGATAACTTGAAAATGACACTAATTAAAGAGAAATCAAGTTAAAGTGATAGCCAATAACATGAAAATGACACTCATGACAACAAAGGTGCACAAAATGAGAAACATTCAATGTCAATGCACGTTGACTATCGACATGGATTGGACATCGCATAGGCATAATCTTGATGGACCATGCTATGCTTGTTCAATATTGAGTAAAATAATGCACTCATGCACTTGTTACGGACTAACCATATGTGAGCAAGTGACTTCCACACTTCCAACCCAAGAAGGGAGATCAAAAGAATCAACTAACCAAGAAGTGAATATGGAACAACCAATCAGAAGATCCATAGTAAGCTCCAAATTCAAGTGTAGGAAAAATGTTGGAGGGTGTCTATCATAGCCACAACACCATGTTAACAAGGTATATTTCCATGATCAACGATGTCAATAAAAAAAAATGTGTGACTTAATTTTTTCACTCAATAGCTTTATACAAGAAAGAGAACATAGAAGTATCCTTAGCCTTATGATGAGTGGATACAGAATCAACAACCAAGACATTTTGTGAGGTGTGAGAAAGAAATTATTGAGAGGTTAGAAACATGAATGTAAATTTATTAGCTAAATAAATAATTGAACATACATTAGGCATGTCTCCTTCAATCTATTTTACCTTCTCTTCCAAGGCCAAAGTTTTATTTCCATAATCTCAAGATGCCCTACCTTTCTACAATTGTGCCATTGTTTAGGGATAAATTCCCCTAAGGTCTTGGGTTGATACCCTAGCAGATAGGGGGTTATCTACAAAGAAAAACAAGCATTCCACACAGCCATGATGTTAATATAAACAAACTACACGAAGAGAGGTGCACTTGGGGGTCCTTTGTTTGGGAAGAGCCAAGGTCCAAACCCTCTTGGAGTTCTTTTTGATCCTTCAACATGCAAAACAATCAATTCTAGAAAGCATAGCAGAATATTGACCAAGCATAATAAAGAAATCATCTTCATAGCATATTGAAAGATAGTTAGTTATACAATTAAAACAACCATTCATATGTGAATCATAACATTGATATAAAAAACAGGAAGAAGATTTATATCGGGAACAAGACAAGTATTTCTTTTATTATAGATAACTAAAGTACAGAAAGGAATGATTTCACCTGAGTTTTCCTTTCGCAGGCTCCAAGTGGAACCATCCTCTGGATTCATCCAGTCTCAAGCATTCAACAAACGCCTTCCATGACTTACTCCAAGATATCTTAACTAATGGAAAGACATCACAACTCAAGGAAACAAGGGTTTCCTGTAATGGGGGAATTGCTGGAAGCACAAGGATCTTCAGACTTGGTCAGGGATAATCCCAGCATAGTGATTCTTCTCTCTATTCTCTCCTCCTTAGGCCTTCCCATTCAAGCCTTTTTATAATTATCCCAAAGTAGTTTTTTAGTTGGGAATTCGTTGGGAACAGTTGGGCCACGGGCACTAATAGGTAATCAATAGGTAAAACTCGTGATCTCCGCTAGAATTTAAGGAGATTTTTTTTTTAAAGTGTTTTAAGACATATATGTGGGTTGGTTATACACAGACCCGCGTACACACGCGTTTAGCTCAGGGCAATGTCACATATAGGCAGTAAAACACTGTTTTTTAAGTATTTGGACCTGGTCTAGAAGGAGGGGTTGCCCTAGGCCATGAGTGCAGCATAAAAAACATCAAGACTGAGATTTGGAGCTATAAAAGATGCCCCCTAATATATGAGGTCAAAAGGGGTACATGATGGCTGAAATGTATTAAGTAAGTACATGGAAAGTAAACCCTTGTTTCCTTGAGTTATGATGTCTTTCTTTGAGTTGTACAAAGAAGCCATTGCCTAGCTGCTACTTAAGCAAAGTACTTCTTGAGGGAGAGCCCGTTTCGAGGCTCTGCCAACTTGTTTCCTTCAAAACCGATTAACTCACACACCCCTTTTTCTAAAACTCATTTAATTATAAAGGGACCGTACCACATAGGTTTAAACTTGCCTGCCCCTAAGGGGTCCTTATCTTGGTCATAGACTAAGACAAGGTCACCTTCAGAAAAGACTCAAGGATGGATGGCTTTATCATACTGAGTTTTAACCCTTTTCTTATGAGCCTCATTGATTGTGGCAACATCTTGATGCTGCGCATCGAGATGTTCGAAATGAAGGGGGCGCTCTTCGAGACTAGAGGTCTCTGGAAGGAGCTCAACAACTAACTTAAGAGATGGAATTTCGCATTCAATAGGAAAGATAGATTCCATCCCATAAAATAATTGAAAAGGTGTAAAACCCGTAGCAGTCTTTAGAGAGGTTCAATATGCCCAAAGAGCCAGATACAACATAAGATGCCAATTAGATTGATTTTTGTCGATCATCCTTTGCAGGATCATCTTAAGGGTTTTGTTCACTGCCTCAACCTATCCATTGGCCTGAGGATAATATGGAGATGAGTGTTTGCCTGAGGATAATATGGAGATGAGTGCTCCTGTTGGAAACCCAATTTAAGAGCCAATTCAGACATTAGTTGGTCTTGGAAATGACTGCCATGGTCAGTGACAATCTCTCTCGGGATAACGAACCTTGAGATAATCTGATTAAAATGGAACAATGCTACTATTTCACTATCATTTTTATAAGTGGGGATGGCCTCAGCCCACTTCATGAAGTAGTCTATGGCCACAATAATGTACTTGTGATTCATTGTTGAAGGCGAATTATTTGTTGTAAAATCAATACCCCACTTAGTAAAAGGACAGGTAGTGATAATGAGAAAAAGAGGAGCTAGATGTGCACACATCTTTTAAGTATAAACTTGATAGGGGTGACAGTGTTTGATTGCTTCAACACAATCTTTGAAGAGCGAAGGCCAAAATAGCTGGCATGCAAGATACGCTGGGCTGTAGTAAGCCGTGAAAGATGACCACCACAAACTCCACCATGGTAGTCATTGAGCACTGACTCTGCTTCCTCTAGGGTTAAAAAGTGCCAAAGGATTGAATCAACCCCTCGACGATATAATGTACCACCAACGATAACATAATTTTTAGCCAGGTGACGTAATTTTTGGCATTCATCCTTAGAGAAAGTATAGGGAAACTTTGAAGTCTAGAGATAGACAATGATATCTCCATACCAAGGGTCGAGTGAAGAGATGAGGAATAAATGTTCATCGGGAAAAATTTCCTCATAAACAATATCCTCTCCACAAGGTAGCTCGAAAATTAACTCTGCAAAAACCATAGATTTCTTAGACTTGGTGGACAAGAACTCGATATCGAATTCTTGTAAAATGACTATCCATCGATTATACTTGCCCCCAATCACTCGCCTACTGATGAAAAATTGGAATGGATTGACCGCCCTAAGACAAAAGTTATGTGTAGCAAGATATAATGGCGGAGCCGCTGGACAACATGGACAGCTGCTAAGGCCAACTTCTCAACAAAAGAAAAGTGGAGTTCAGGACCTGCCAAGCCTCAGCTCAAATATTGAATCACATGCTCCATGAGAGCATCGTCTTCCTGAACGAGAACCATACCTATGGTTGATTCTACTGCAACGAGATACAAAAGGAAATCCCTACCATAATCTGGTGGACTTAAAAGTGGGGCAGAGACTAATTCCTTTTTCAAGGCATTGAATGACCGCTGCACAAAGTCATCCCATACATATGGAACTCCTTTCTGTAGAAAATGCATAAACCCTTTAGTGATCTTGGCATAGTTCGCTATAAACCTTCTTAAGAAATTATCCTTCCCTTGAAGACTTTGAAGTTTCCAAATTGAGGACGGGGGGAGGCCACTGAATTATTGCCTCTACCTTGAAGGGATCAACCCGAATCCCTTCATTTGACACAATGAACCGTAATAACTGACCAGATGTAACCGTGAAAACGTACTTATTGGGATTCAACTGGATTTTGTAAAATTGACATCGCTCAAAAAGCAATCGAAGATGACTAGGGTGATCAGTTCTCTTTCAAGAACGAGCAGCTAGATCATCCAAGTATGCTTCGATGATATGTTCAATGTCGTGGAAAGCGCATGACATGGCCCACTGGAAGGTAGCTCCAGCATTTTTGAGACCAAAAGGCATCTTTTAGTATGCAAAGGTACCCCAGGGACATATAAAAGCTATCTTATTCTTATCTTCCGGATGGATAGAGATTTGATTATAACTGAAAAAACCATCCATAAAGGAGAAAATTTCATTACCCGCACACTCATTAATAATCTGATCAGTAAATGGCGTGGGGTAATTATGTTTGGGACAAGCTTTGTTTAGGTCCCTAAAGTCAATGCATACCCAGATTGTTCCTTACTTTTATCCACAAGGACTGGATTAGAAACCCAATCGGTAAGAGGAACAGGGTATATGAATCCTACCTTAAGCAGCTTCTCTACTTCAGCTTTAATAGTTGCTGCTTTCCTAGGATTAACCATTCGAAGCCTCTGATGAACTGGTTTGGTGTTTTCATAATCTTGATCTCATGTTGAACTATGGATGGATCAATGCCAAGCATTTATTCAGAAGACCAAGTGAATACATCTCAAAATTCCTTAAAAAGGTTGGTGTAAATTTGAATTTCTTCAGGGGAACATTCGGCTCCGATGAAGAGACTCTCGATCACGTTAGGGTTCCTAGAGATGTTTATAGATATCATTTTTGAAATCACCGACATATTACCTTTAGTACGAAAGTGTGTTGGAGCCAAAGGATTTGATACCATACAAAAATCCCTAGTAAACAGCTCGGAGAACCTAGATTCTACTTCCTACAACAGAGGAAGAAAATATGAACGATGGTGTAAGTCTTCCCAAGGTCGATCCACACCCATCATTACTTCTAGGATTGCTTCTTCAAATGGTAAAACTGTATCTAAGAAGTCCATAACAGAGGTAGAATCAAAGGTCCGCGCCGGGGCCACATCACCATTTAGCTCCTCCTTGGAGAAAGAAGTAGAATGGTTATCTGCAGACTTAACGATAGACTGATATCTAAGCTCTACTGCAGACATAGGAAATGCCATTCCACCAACTTGTCCTTCAACTAATGTGGTTGTAGGTGAAGGCAAGGTCCAAGGGTCTGAAAAATAATGAGTTTGGAAGAAATTTACCTGTGAAGACTCCTTGGATGATGAAATGGCATTGATTCTAGCGATAGGAGAGGGAAAATCAAAGGTACCCATCAATGAAGAATACATCCCAACTCCTAGATTCTTACTAGGCAGGCGAGGGTTATCCACTAAAGGAATAGTAGAATCCAAAGTTGCCCTAGGATCAGCTGGAGAATAATCCAATTGATCAGCCTTGACGATTTTCCTCTCATGAGGAAAGCAAATGACACGAAACAGAGTCAAAACAACATCCATTTTGTATACCCAGTTCCTTCTTAAGAGGAGATTGTAATCTAGGTTAGCATCAATGACTTCTACTTCGATGTTGATGACCTTCCCCCTAACACATATGGGAAAGGTCGGGATAATCCCATGTGGCCTATGAGAATGCCCATCAAATGCAGTCAGGAGGGTAGGTGAAGGAACAACCGAAGGCGATCCAATGGCCTTCTAACATGACATCAACATAACGCACGTGGAAGCTCCTTCATCAATAACAATATGAAAAATATTAATTTTCTGGTATGTAGACTTTATTTGAAAAGCCATGTGATGAGGGAGTTTCTTTTTGACATTGAGCATGAAGAAAGTGAGCACTAAAGAGTTATTTGGATCAATTGCCCCTATTGCCGAAAGCAAAGCACTTCGTTGAGTTGGGCACGACTAGAGAACCTCTAAAGCGGACATGGCGCATGGACTCTGAGCCAGATCCTTGACAATGGAGTAATTATGGGTGGCCCTAGCATTAGGATTAATGGTCACGCATTTAGCGGAACCTTTCCGTATTCGTGGTATAGTCTCGACAGGGGGTTGCTTAATATGAAGGTCAGTATTTTCGGGAGCAGTTTTTCCCTTGGATGTTTCAGCTTCACCATAATCACGTGACCGAGTGGCCACATGGACGTTAGAACCCATCATGAAAACATTTGATGATTTCTCCCCTTCCTGGTTGCCCCCTGCAGAGGTACCAGGATTTGAACTTGCACCAGCAAGCAGTTGCTGCCCTTGGGGAAAAGGGTTGGTTAACACAGCTTGAGAGTTAGAAGTCCCTTGCTGCCCTAACAAGCACTAAGCATCTTGAATATTTGGGTAGAGATGAGTTAAATGGTCTCCACTGCATAGCTTGCATGGAAAATTGACTTTCTTTCTAGACCCATTTCCACCACCACCAACCTTATTGCCGGGTTTATTTGCATCAGTCTTCCCATCTTGACTCTTTTTCTTACCTCATCCTTTATTTTTCCCATTGGAATTTTTATTTCCTTTGGGGTTGGAAGATTGGACAACATTAACCAAAGAGGATTGAGAAGACAAAGGGTTAGACGATGTGACCTGGTTGTTTGAAGCAGTTTGTAAAGACAATTGCTACAATTGGCTCAACAGGTTCACCGCATTTGCGTCTACGGATCCAATGATACCATCTTTATGGGGACCTAGATTCAACTTGGATATATCAACCTTAGTCCCAGGATCATCTAGTAATATTTTTTGTAGAATCCCAGACTGAGAGTAAATCAATTCTAACTGTTGGGCCCTAAAAATAGCTTGCCCCTTAGAATAGACTCTGGACAGGGAGACATCCTTAGAGATTTCGGGTTGTAAAGATTTCAAAAACCATCTGAGATGGTATTCTAGAGGAATTTCGGCTTTAATTATCCTCTTTCTCCATCTGCATTCCTGAATATGATCAGAAATGTGAGTTGCCATGTCCTGACGAAAATTGGCCAGAAGTTCAGTTTTGACATCATAATGGATGGGAAACTGGAAATGATTTAAGAAAATATTAGCCAAATCGGCGAAAGATGTAAAGTTTCCCCTAGCAACTCTATATACCACTTGGCTGCATTTCCATTCAAGGTGCATTGAAAAAGTCTCAACCTAATCGAGTCATCAATAAGGGAGTTTGATGAGCACCACAAATGGAATGTGGTTACATGGTCACCTGGGTCTTCACCACCCTTCCCTTTAAACTTAGGAATGTTTGAAGGGAGTTTGGTTGGTACTGGAGGCCAATCTAGATTATATTTGATTAGATCATTTGTTAATTTTGTGAGATCTAGCAAGTTAAATGTTGTCAGCAAAGGAAGCCTAGGAGGACTTTGGGGATTAAACCCTAACTAGGCAGAGCTCTGAAAGTTCTAAAAAGACTGGCCTGGATTTTGGAAGGCACCAGACTACCCGAAGTAACCAACAGAACTAACTGAATCAAAAGGTAGACCTTGTGATCCAGCAAAACTCGGAGTTTGATCAACTCCGGCCAAAAAACCTCCACAATCGACAAAGTTCCCTCCTAAAGGATTATAAGGAGTCGATAACCATTGATAAGGATTCCAAGTAGAAGATAAGGGAGGAATACTTCGAAACGAGCTAACTGTGGAGTACGACCTATTCCCTTGTTGGCCAAAAAACAGATTCCCAGTTCCCATGCCACTAACTGCAGGGTTAGTCCAACCTTGAAAGGGATTATGGCCTTGTCCTGTAGAAGAAAAAGGCATAGATCCTATCATCGGGTTGGAATGTGGTATATGACCACTTCCAAAAGGAAAACCCTGAAATGAAGCTGACCCACCCATCATGGTTGTGGAGACACTAAATGGAACTCACATAATACCCTGTGAATGGGTGCCAAATGGGAAGAATCCAGAACTAAAAGCATTGGCTTGGGAATTTCCACTCGAAGAAGGAATGGAGGTAGACCCAACTAAAGATGTGCTAGCAAAAGACCCAAATAGAGATGCATAGGGGATGGAAATAGTTCCTCCCCCTTGTACTAATGTTGGAGTCTGCATAGTTGTAGCACTTGTGGTAGAAGCCATGCTTCCAGTAGTGGTCATTGACGGTAAGTGCATAATATGACCTGGAATTGACAGTCTATGTGTTGGAGTCCCAACATATTGTAATACATTTGGATAGTTAGACGGTAGAGGAGAATTTGGAGTCGCTAATGACTCTGGGAGTTCTTCTACCTTTATGTTATTTTCCAATTGAAAGAGAACTCGAGAAAGAACTGGAGTGTTCCTTTCTAGTTCTTCAGAAGTACCAGGCCTATGGTGAACACTAATGCCCCCGAGGGGAGGATCAATCCCCGATGTGTCAGCTGCTACGAGATGAAACGCAGCAGCAGTATTACCACTGCACCTTCTAGGAGAAGGCTCTAAGCTTGGTAGTGAAAGACCACGAAGTCTTTGAGACCGTCTAGGTGATCTGTCAGCCACTTTGAATTTTTTATTAAGATCTAATTAAAGACTCAAGAAAAAATGAAAGCTAGGTGAACTAAGAGCATAGAGCACACACTAAAAAGTCCCTAAAAGATGTCAGCCAGTCAAACAAATTTCAAGTATTTCTGCTCCAGGTGATGAGGACCGGACACCAAAATACAAGAAAGTGAAGTAAGGGGCCTTCCGAAGATATTATGGGATAATGACGGCCCAGTCCTACCAGTGAAGGTAATAGAGGAAGTTACGTTGACCTCCTAACAACAGCCTGCACTAGTGCAAGCGCCCAAGCTTCACAACGACACCCTCCAGTAGTGCTGTTGAGAGTGATACAAATTTGACCTCAGGTGCCATGGGATTCCCCTCTGCAACCACCTATGTAGATCCCTAGGAGAAGCAATTAAGGTTACCAAATCGTGTTAGAAGCCAAGCGAAATAGTCTTGAGGTAAGATCCAACAAGTAGGAGAGGGGGTATCTCTCTTCCTTATCTTCAAAAACACTCGTGATTAACTCCTAGATCCGGAGCTTTCCTGGTCTTCTTGACACTATTGGATTTGCACTCACTATTCAGACCCCTATGTTTGATAGTTTAAATGGCCTTGGAGAGTTTTCTCTCCACTCACCTAATCCAAGGCCCTAAAATATCCTAAAACTTGTCGGTGTGTCTAAATTGACAATGAAAAAGTTCTAGTGTATTTTAGTTAGTGCTTGTTTTTAAATTGGCTGTTCTTTTAAGTCAAGGGATAAGTAGAAGTGAAACTTGTGGTGTTTTGATGCAAAAGAAATTAATAAAAACCAAACTATATGCAAATGCACTTGTTTTGTTCTTCGATGAAAGAAATTTCAACTAGGTTCTGAGGAACTTCTAAGAAAGGAATATTTTTTTCTTTTCTTTTCTTTTACTCAAACTTCACACTCACAAAAATTAACAAAATTATGAATGCCCTGAAAGATGCACAAATTTATCCTAATGCAATGAGTACATGCCGATGCAAAACTTAAGACTACTATAAATCAAAGAATGAGAGTAACTTGTTTATCAATTGTAATTTTCCACTTAAGATGTTTAGATAGAATATAAGTTGCTAATGCTCATTTTCGTCCAAACATTAAAAGAAAGTTTCAAGACAAACAAAAATGCATTTTCACTTGCGAAAAGGAAACTAAATCCAAACAAGGCCAAAGAAAGAAAAAAACCAAGTTTTGAAGAAGTTTTCTTCAAAAGCGAAAACAAGAATGACTTTTCAAAAGTGCTCCAGCTAAGACTGAAACTTTATGATTGAAGAATAGGCAACAAAACACTTTGCAAGTTTACAACACAAGATAGGTGAAAACTCAACAAAAAGTGTGTTTCAAGATGCTCTTAACAATCAGAAAGCAACCCAAAAAGCTTGGTGACTACGATCAAAAGATCAAGAAAGACAACTCTCAAAATCGTCACATAACAACTTTCAAAAAGCAAGAAAAGTAAATGGTCACAGAAATGCAGTTTTGACATGCAAAAAAAAAGATCACCAAAACAAGATTGAGACCAATCTTTCTGTCCTAGAAGACCAGAACAACCAAGATTCCTAGAAAGAAATCTTGTGTGTTTAAACAAAAAGTGATGATGCTTACAACAAAACAAAACAAGACCAATACTTTCTACAACTAGAAAGAGTTTGAAATCATGAACTTGCTGTAAAAATAAAGACTGACACGGAAAAGTAACTGTTTAGGAAAGACTCAGACCAGTAGACAGATCTTCAGAAACAAAAATATTTGAAAAGTCTTGAAAATTTTAGGGTATACGTGACTGTGTTGATGCACAACTGCATGTATATGCTATTCGGCCCAAGGAAACCTATGTATACACGAGTTCACCTGAGGAAACTTGCGTATATACACTTCTGTAAACTAGAAAAACAATGTATATAACAGATCACAAGAAAAAACAAAAAAAAAGGTCTAAATAAACTGATCAAACTTACAGTTCAAGTTCCTACAAGAATAGACTACACAGTCACAATAATCAAATAAATAGCTGAGCCCTGATTGGCTTGAATAAACACAATCTAGGAACAACAATACTATTGTAACCAGTGGAGTCACCAATTCTATTTAGGGATAAATTCCTCTAGGGTCTTGGGTTGATACCCTTGCAGATCGGGGGTTCTCTACAAAGAAAAACAAGCATTCCACACAACCATGATGCTAATATAAACAAACTACACAAAGAGAGGTGCACTTGGGGGTCCTTCATTTGGGAAGATCTAGCCAGGGTCCAAACCCTCTTGGAATTCCTTTCGATCCTTCAACCTGCAAAACAATCAATTCCAGAAAGCATAGTAGTATATTGACCAAGAATCATAAAGAAATCATCTTCATAGCATATTGAAAGGTAGTTAGTTACACAATTAAAACAACCATTCCTATGTGAATCATAACATTGATATCATAAACATGAAGAATATTTATATCAGGAACAAGACAAGTGTTTCTTTTATCATAGATAACTAAAGTATAGAAAGAAATGATTTCACCTGTGTCTTCCTTTCGCAGGCTCCAAGTGGAACCATCCTTCGGATTCGTCCAGTCTCAAGCCTTCATCAAACTCCTTCCATGACTTAATCCAAGATATCTCAACTAATGGAAAGATATCATAACTCAAGGAAACAAGGGTTTCCTGTAATGGGGGAAGTCCTAGAAGCACAAGGATCTTCAGACATGGTCAGGGATAATCTCAACAGAGTGATTCTTCTCTCTATTCTCTCCTCCTTAGGTCTTCCCATTGGAGCCTTTTTATACTTCTCCAAAAGTAATTTTTTAGTTGGGAATTCGTTGGGAATAGTTGGGCCACAGGCACTAATAGGTAATCAATAGGTAAAACCCATGATCTTCGCTCGAAATTAAAAAGATTTATTTTTTTTTAAGTGTTTTAAGACATATATGTAGGTTGGGTATACACGGATCCGCGTACACAGGTGTTTAGCTCAGGGAAAGTCGCGTATAGGGAGTAAAACACTGTTTTTTAAGTATTTGGACCAGGTCTAGAAGGAGGGGTTGCCCTAGGCCATGAGTGCAACATCAAAAATATCAAGAGTGAGGTTTGGAGCTATAACAGCCATGTCTTCTTATTTTAACTCTTTCTAGTGAATTTCAACTAACTAGCCTTTCCTTTAGCTTTCTTGATATAGGGTTAATGTGCATGGAACCCAATAGGATGAAATCATAACACTCCCACATGAAGTGGGGGTATGAAAAGTAATGGAACTTCATGTTGATATGTTTTCCAATGTCACAATTGTCAATTTTGACCTTTTCCATTCCCTGTTACAACCTTATTACTATCCTTTTTCGTCTTAATCACTCATGTTTGCAAGGAGAATAATTTAGGCAAGATAATGAGGTACAATGTTTTCAAGCTTAATGATTTACCTTATTTTTTATGAATTGTTAGAGTTGGAATTTTTATTTGCTAATATGGGTTCTAGATCTTGTAACCCGAATGTAGATCTAGTAACCCATATCATTGTTTGGCATATCGACGTGCACCCAAGGGAAAATTTTCCACATGTGTTTTATTGTTAGGTGGCCTGATATGGTTTGATCTTGGTTAGATAACCCCTAGGTCATAAGAGAAAGGAAATAGCCTTTGGTTAATGCTCTATTCAAATGCAGGTTAAAATAGGGCATGCAACATGGAAATATCTAACAATTGAATGAGTTCAAGGTTTCTTATGAGTGGAAAGGATGTTGTCATGAATTAAACATCATGAGAATGTCACACACCAATGGTAGAGTGCCATCCATGTCAATATTTGTGTTATGGTATTGCACCATATGTTATAGAAATTTTTGGGCACTTCAACCCCAATCATAAATGTCCATAAACTGAGGGCTCGTAAGTCCCTAAAAGTGTTGCTTCACTGCCTAAAGGAACAAGGTCAACTGATTACATCATCTCCCAGA
>APFE030844088.1:0-15059 GCA_000404065.3 Pinus taeda
ATGTTGAGCCTCAACCTTGCACCTTCCTACACACCCTCTTAACCCTCATTCTCCACTCACTTCACTCATCCAGTGGCTAAATCATTGCATTATAGTCTAAAAAGGACTGTTTATATGGTTTTCTGACTATACTGATGTGTGTTTTTTGGTTTAGTCTTTTGTTCATGCAGCTGTGGAAACTTGTCAATTTCCGCAGCGAGCACAGGTTTCCGCAGCCAGCACAGGATTCCGCAGTTATTTTGTTAAAAGCTGTGCTCCAGGTGTCCTCTGAAGGAACGAGCTACATGGGCAAGCTCTAGATGGCATGTACATGGATCGTGTCCCTTCGAACCGGCCAAATCATCCATTAGAGGCCGCGGTCAACCAAAGAGTCCAGCGGTGGCACGTCACTGTTATGGGCACGTGAATGATACGTGGCCTAGTTCCCAGCTCACGGAGGCTGCAGCGCACCTGAGGATCGTTCTTGAACAATGAATCTAACAACCAACCACTTCAAGGTTTAAGAAGCATAACGACAGTTACACTAGATCTCGGCTTAAGAGATCTATGTGTCTATGGCACGCAGTTAATAGCATAAGTAGTTGATTAGTTAACTGTAGAACTTTTACATTATAAGTAACGCGTTGTCAAACATTGTAAAGAGACTTTTGGAGGCATAGAATTTCTAAACTGTTATGTAATTTCCGCACGCTGCTGGTTATCTTATCACCCCACCGTTTTATATGTTGCTGATTTGAATACATGAGTAGACCTTTCTGAAGATAGTCTTGTGATTATTTGATTGGCTGAAGTGGCAGAGGGCCCCTGAACGCTGAAGCCCTGTAAAGTATTTGTTTAAGTTTCATTATGCTTTTGTTTTATTGTTAGCTTGTACATAATATGTTGCTTTATGTTTCTGTTGTTCATATCTTTATCTTTGTAAACTGATCAGTGCTTTTTGCAGGTTCTCTTAGGCAGCCTGGGCAATCTTTCATTTTCTTTAATAACTTTTGGCATATGTGATCATCTTGTCCTTCCTGCTAACCTTTATTTTCTGCAATTTACATTCAACATTGTCCTTTTCAAGTTGTTATTTGTTTATTTCTTTTTCTGCTAAATTAGATGTCGTACTGCTTAACAATTTATGATTTCTTTCTGTGGTCAAATGACTATATCAGCAGGAGATCAGAAGATCACTAATTGTAGTGTGATTTAGTTGTCATATTACTTACTCATAGTTGCTTTCCATAAAGTAGATTGAGCTGAATGGTAAAGAACTAAAAGATTCTAAGTAGTGTGATTAATTCATTTTTACATTTACTTATCATATTGCTTGTTATGTTCATGATTACTTCCCAAGGTAGATTGAGCCAAGGGGTAAAGGATTTGAAGAATTCAAGTAGTGTGATTAGTTTCCTTATGCAATTTACTTTCTTGAACAGTTAAATATCATATTGCTTGTTATGCTCATGATTACTTCCCCAAGGTAGATTGAGCCAAGGGGAAAAGGATCTAAAAAGCTCAAGTAGTGTGAGTTAGCTGCTTTACTTTAAGTTTGAGTTGTTTTTCAAGTTTTTGCTTTCTTTTCATTTTCAGCAGCAAGGATACTGGACCATTGCCATTAATCCACTTTTTGATGCATTTTGTTTTCTCTTAAGAATTGGTTTCTTTTCAGTTACTGTAAAGCTTTCTTTTGAGCATTTTTCAAGTTTAGAAACCATCACCATTTACACTGCACACACTTCACACTTCACTTTCATCACCACACATTAAGAAAAGAATAAAATCCAAAAATAAAATAAAGTATGAAAAATGTTAACTAAGCACATATGGTGCACCACACTTCATCAGTTTACGATACCCGGATTGATAATTTATGTAGAGCAATTTAAGACGTTAAATTGACTAGACAGACGCATAGGCCTAGTAGTCTGCAGTTGAGTGCGTGGACCCCTGCAATTGAGTTCGTAGGGTATGTCGAGTCTATAACCATTGGGAAAATCAATAAAGAGAAGTTTTGCTATAATTCTGTGTCTATTTACCTGGTTTAATGCATGATTGGATATAATTTGCAAGTATATTGTTTATTTACTACACGGTCATGTATGAATGCTTTTTATTGCTAATTATAAATTAAGACATTCAAGTAGGTGAAGGTAATTAATTAACACTGGAAGATAAGTAAGATGTCAGGTAATAGCACAGAGCATGACACAACCCCTAGTTAGGGCTGTGTGAAGGCAGTGTATCAGGCCGTGAGGGATGGGAAATGTGCAAGGCGACTAGCGCACAGGAACAAATAGAGAACCAGTCATACCTCTCAGACATCTCAAGGGTGCAGAAACCTGGTTTTAGCACCCTCCCATACTACTTCGGGTGAGACCCTAGTCCGCGCTCCGCAGACTATTGCCGAAAGGGCTAGTAGTACAGGGATTTGTTTGGCTAATCAACCTCGAACCTGGGTCATATCCCAACAAGCCAACATCCTTCAACATACATTTACCTCTCTCCTTGCATTTGATAACACAATTTTACTATAATGTGTTTATTAGGAATATTAAAGGATGTTTATCATATCTTGTGGCATAACATGATTAATGTACAGGAAAAGGGTGCATTTATTGTGTAGAAATATGTTGAAGATAGCTCGAAGAAATGTAGGAGGCTTGTCCCTTGCATTTACTCACCTACAATTTGACTTGCTCCTTGTATTTACTCACCTATAGTTCAAGGATATATTGAACAACTAATGCACTCAAGGACTGCGAGGATCTCAGGGAGCTAGATCCACCTTTATAGGGATTTTGAAGGGAAGCATCCCTGCTTCCATGGAGGCTTCCCCCTCAACCATATTTTTATAAATAATGAAGCCCGGGAGTTCAATAGGATCCAAACATTTAGAGAAGAATAGTGACCACTCAAGCTAGGAGCTTGTACCTATCATTTTCATTTCCATATCATGTACTTGAGCACTTTTTGAGATCAATGAGAAGTATTTTGTTTCATTAAATATAAGTTTATTTTAGAGGGTTGATTTTCCTTGGGTTAGGTCCCAACCCAAGCACTCTAGTCTCTCTCCTTTGTACATTTTATTGTGCATCTTTCTTTCTTTTACTTAGGTTAACATTATTTCATTTCTTGCAAGTTTTATTTATATGAAATGTTACTCTTGCAGATTTACCAATCATCTCTCTTGAAAAGTGTGGTTGTAAGCTTTGTCTTGGAAAGCACAATAAGATAGGTTTCATTTTTCATGCAGTGAGAATATCTTGAATAAAATTCAACTCATCCTTTCCTTTTTAATTTAATTTTTTTCAATTTACATTATTAACATGCTTTAGATGTTTTTCAAGATTAAGTAATATTTGTGGCATGTAGGTCACACTATTGGGTTGTAGGGCATAACACTGTCATTTCCATTTGTCATCCTACTATCAACACCCTCCTTACTTCCTCAACAACTTCTTTAAACACATTGTTCACCTAGAATTCATTTCAAATTTGTTAGAGGCCACCGTGTACATTTCTCCTTGTGAAAGATGCGCTCCTCAGGAGTACTAAGATTGGAAATGACCTCATACACCCTTAATCCACCTTCCACTACCCTTACTCACCTTCAGATCACCTTTTAAGCCCTCATAATGCTCTAGGATTCAATCTTGTAGCAAAAGAGGGCAATCATGTAGCATCATGTAACACTATGTAGAATCTCTCCAAACTTGACCAGAACTGTTCTTTAAGCTTGATTTTTTCCTCCTACCCCTTCATGATTTCCCCTAGGATTTGAAACCAAGTTTAAGGAAGACTAGATTCCACTTAGGACTTTTCTCTTCACCACTACAACTAGGGTTAGTAAACAAGTTCATGAATTGAATGGTACAATGATGGTTTAAATGATTACTTTTTGAAGCACTTAATGAACTTTATTACCAGGATATGATCTCTTTTGAATGTAATTATTGAGATTTTGTTCAATGTTCTTTAATTTATTCAAGTTATATTAGGTTTTCCTTCTCTATTTTTATGTTTCTTAGGCTAGGGTTTCCATTCTTGAAATTAGATTAGCATTTAGTTTTATGCAACATTTTCATTTATGAAAGTAGATTAACATTTTATTTTATGAAACATTTACATTTCTGCAAGTAGATTAACATTTTATTTTATGTGACATTTCCATTTCTGCAAGTAGATTAGAACTTATTTTTATGCCACATTCTTTCATTTTTGTAAAATCTAGATTTAACTGGTAGAATGGTCTTTGTACACATTGCTTCATATCACTTTGTTAGAGTAACTTGAGTAGAGCTTAGATTACTATGCATGAAACACTATCACCTCTTAAGTTTGTACAAACCTCAGGTTGATAAATTAAAGTTGGTAGCCTTGGGAGTTGCAACATTCTTGTTAAATAGTAGAGCTCATCACTAAGTCAATCTACTAAAGCACTAGACCAACAAGTGTATGATTCTCAATCATGAAATCATAAGTTAGAGCTGATCACACAAGAAACAACCAAGTCAAAGGAAAATAATGATTCCCTTTGTTTTATCTAAGCTACATATAATGTATAAAATGGATCTAAGGTATACCATCCTCTAGGCCACTCGACTAGAATAAATGTGCTAAATTCAATAGGGGAGGGCCCGCTTGAGTTGAGGCAATAATGTGTCCTCAACCAAGGCATAAGGAATATAGTAATTTGATTGACAAATATATTGAGACTAGGGAGGGGAATGAAAGTTGTAGGATGGGTAGGGTGACTATTTCCCTTTTTAGAGTATAACATGCATGGTTTACCTGGAAAAAAATGATGCAATTATGGAAGGGATGGAAAATTACTCAAATGAAAATATTTTCATAGATAAGGAAATCTAGAGGTAAAATTTTAGCAATACAAGATTGGTATGACATGAAGGAGATAAAATAATGTAATAAGACTCAGGGTGGTTCAGAATAGACTCCATGGGACATAATGATGATTCATCTATAATGTTCATGTTAAACGCTAAAACACAAATGATAGAAAGAAAATAAGATAAACATGAGATTTCATTCTATTCACAAATATATACATATAAATACAATGTCTTATGACCCTTGGTTTCATATTTCAACTGGTCTCTTGGACTCCATCAACTGTTCACATTCCACTCCCAAAAACCTTAGCGGATTATGTGTCCAACATTCCCCCCTTTAATCTAAAGGGGTATATATGAGTCCTAGAAGAGAGATCAAATACAAAAATGAAAAAAATGCATGGGAACAATTCAATGTATCTGCTCTCTAAAATGATGGTATAGGTTTGGAGAACTCAAGGTATCAATCGGTGGCAGTTTAAGGATGACCACCAATAGTGGAACACTTAGTGCAATTACCAGAACAATTCAAAATATTTCTAGAAGTTGAAGTCTTATGCTAGAGGAAGTGATCCCTAATGTTTTGAAAAGGGAGACCATTGAGGTCTCAACCTCGAACACTTGATGCATTTCCTAGAATAATTCCAAATTTGGATAGAAGCTAAAGTCTTATGCTAGAGGAAGTGCTCCCTGATTCTTAGAAAATGGAAACCATTGAGGTCTCAACCTACAGTGGTTTAAGGAAGGCCACCAACCAAAGGCATGTTCATGGCTCATTGGTCTATCTCTGGCTACAAATTTGAATATGGGTATGGCTGACTCTGGCTCTAAGCTTAGGCACCAGAATCAAGTTGTGGTTGAGGCTTAATTGATTTATCTTTGAAGCTTGTAGATGAAAATCAATTCTCCCCTTGTCAGATACAAGGTGATAATATGAATAAATCTCAACTACAAGACATGTCAATACTCAAGAACAAATTCTGTGGTATGCTAAGAAGCAATCCATCCGAAGTGAAAATTCATTCTTGTAGAAGGCTTGTTTTTGAAGAATTTGTTTGAATTCTAAGTGAGATTATGACATTTATCACATGGATGAATATAAAAAAAAATAAAATTTATTTCACATGGCCAACTTGATTACAATGTTTTAATTTGATGATCTATTGATGTGGATGAGGAGCAGGTGAAGATGAGTTATCCTAAATAAATCCAACACTCTGAAATTTGATGGGCTTTGAATAATATGGAATATGAAAGGACACATCCTTTTCATATCCAAGACTAGTTCTATTATTTTTATGAAAACTTCTTCCCAAGTTTTGATAATTGGTTTAGGAAGTGCAGGGTGAATTTCTACATATTTATGCAAAACTATTCCTAAATGGGCACTTCATCTGAATTAACCTTTGGTTCATTGATTTGATCACGTTTGGGTTATTGATGGGAGTCTAGTTTAGAATTAAAAATGGGATTTTATAAAAAAACCATTTCATAATGATGACTACACTAATGTAGCTCATCTTGCTATAATTGTGACTCAAGAGACAAAAAATCAATCTTGTCTTGCACATTTTACGGATAGGTTCTAATATTAGAGAGAGTGTATTTATTGATGTTTACCATCCCATCAATAGTGGAATGTATTAGAGTATTCAATAATTCTAATACACCACCCATTCGATCCATTTCACAATAAATGAACTATTAGTGAATTTGGTGATGGATTGGAAGGCAATCTAATGAGGACTCTAAATTCGTATATAAATACTCCAATTAGTATATAAACCAAGTAACTCGAGGAATTGCATCGACTATCGTATAAATGGACCGAATCTCAAATTCATATATGAATAGACTAATTCACATTTATATATGAATGTACCCTCCTTTTGAGATGGTCAACAATGAATAAATGCAGTAATAAATATTGTTATATAAGTTTTGGAGACTATAAATTCTTAAATTGTTGCACCAAAGAACCATCGAAACACATAACCATATAATTATTTCTTCAAGTAAATTCAATGCATGTACGAATGGTGACCTTCAATCACATAATGAATGGACCAACCTCCAATTGTCACTATAATAATATTCACAACTGGAACTCGATGCTTCCATTCACCACTAGGTAATACTTTAATCTCCTTGGAGTAGAGTATTCTATGCATGAACTTCTAGCTGACAATAAGAGGATTGTATGCATAATACCTTCCCCTTTCAATTTATAAATGGTTACTTTCTAAGAAAGGACACAAATTTTTGTGAGTATTAGAAATCCCAAGTTCCTCATTGAAGAAAAATCTATGCGAGTCATTGAAATAAGTGTGTCATGTGAATGGAAATAATATGCAATATTGTCATTAGTAGGAAAGAAAAACCATGAAGCCCGCATATCACAGAATGAGAAATGTGATTGTAATTCCCTAAAACCTCTTATCAAAGTTCATGGTTTCAACTTAATTCACCCTAATCAAATCTTCAATATGCTCCCTTCAAAAAATGGGAAAATGTCAGAAGAGCACAATGACTTGTGAAGTGGTAGATTGTATAACTACTTAAGAGCATATTTGAACAACAATAAAATGGTGGAATCCCTTAGGTTTATTGATCACATGAAAAAATATATAGGAAATATAAATAGCCCTCCATTGAGGAGTTGTAACAAGAATCTAAGGAAAGTAAGTGTGTTCGTTGCACAAGGATTTAGTATAGTTTCCACCAAAACATCATACAAAAATGTTAGCACCCTTCAAATGGATTCTCTACAAATCCAACCAATGCTCACAACTCCACAAGTTGAATGACAAAAAAATGTTGAACCATCTTAGGGAAGATACCACAATAGCAAACAATGTGACATTTTTGAACTTGCAAGTCAGGAGGTTGGACGCAACAGGAGACATTGTAATGGTAGATTATGGAAGTGTAACACCCTCCTCCCACATCTACCCAATTAACCAACCAACCAGGGTAAACATGTGACAAGAGGCTAGTATGATTAGATTCAACATCCTATGTGACCTTAAGGAAGTGGAATCAATGTAAAAATAACATACAAAACTTCCACATCAGCTACAAGACCCCAAGGAACCATCTTGACCACTCAGGTAGCTATCCCCTAGGTTCCACTAAGGTTTTAGACCGCTTAACCTCCAGATGCTCCCATGATATGGACCTGACAACGTCTAGGAGGCTATGGATGCTCTCATGCCAAGGCATGTCAACATCTAGGGATTATTTTCTCCAGTGTTGTTCCAGTGTCCCTGAGATTTGAACCACTTTTTCAGGCCTAGTGCCAAGGTCACTTCCTAGAATTGAATGACTCCTTTAGAACAAAGGGATAACAAGGAAACAATGATGCAAATGTAAATACTTGAACAAGACCTTAACCAAAGCCCTACTAGCCATGATAGGTGTTTCATCAAACATATCGTGAATATGTAATCTACAGGTGTAAACAACAGATTTAAGGATAGGGGTCTCATACTTATGTGAGAATTGCTATGAAGCATTGTTCGCTTATATCATTTTCTGAATTATCATCTATTAGGTCATAGATACATTATTCGTTCATTTACAAGTAAAAATATGATGAGAGGCATACATACCCACTGTCATAAAACAAATACATAACCAACATAATAGCAACAAAAATACCAAAGAAATCAAAGCCATACGATCCACATATAAATCGGTATAATACTCATAGAAATATAAGGAGAAATGACCTCATATTGATGATGTAAAATCCAAACTTGGGATGGGACTACCATGTTCCACCCGATCATAGAATGGTTGAGCCAAATCTCTCTTTAGCTATTCACACTCGTGCCATATTCGAAGCATGAATGTGGGACCCAAACCAAAATAACCCACCAAGGCATCTCAAGGCTAAACCGCCTCACCCTCATCAATAGAAACCATGCTTTACGCAATCCATCCTGGATCACCAGGCCAACACAATGAACATGTAATAACAGGCTTTACCATGATTCATCATAGATCATTAGGCCAACACAATGAACATGGAATAACTAGCTTTATCATGATCTCTACCCGATCACTAGGCCAAACAAGCATGAATGCCACCATATTTCTCCACCTACACCATGAGTAATTGCCCTGTCTCCTAATCTCTTAGGCTTTATCGCAATCCACATCGGATCACTAGGCCCTAAACTAAGACCCACTCTCCAAGATTTACCACATATCCCAACCCAGGATTACTAGGCCCAACCGAGAGCAATCCACCTCTTGGATTTACCGTATATCCTGCCATTCACCAGTAAGGATTCCTAGGACCACCAAGGCACACAATCTTGGCTTTACCCCAACCCATAGTTTGGTTTAGGGGTTACTAGGTCAGTGGCTTTATCGTGATCCACAGTCTGGTTTGGGGACCACTAGGCCATGTGTTATATCATTTAGAGATCCACCTCACTCAACTTTGAAGCCATTCGGAAATCCATCTCAACCAAAACATGTGAACCACATCACACCAAGGTTATCTGGAAATGGAAAGGCTAGGTTGAAAACACTGTCACACTTGGAAAAACTCATGCCATAACAACAAAATAACCACATTCAATACCATGCATGCCAAATATAGCAAGGAAAACACACATAAAAATCAATACCTGCAAATAATATTGTTGTGGTTGTTTGATCCTACTCTTCCTTGCTTGATCTTTTTCTTCCTCTTTGTCTTTCTTGATCCAATGCTGAGAAAAATATTGCCAACTGATCCTCAGAAGCCTTTTTATGAATGAGGCCTCTATTTTATTCATTTTTCATTATTTTCCTTCAATTTCCTCCTCACATGAAACTTGTGTCCTTTCACCTTCCTTTTCTCGTATTTTCCATTATTTTCATAAATAAATGTGCCAAAATGCCATTTTTCCTTTCCAAAGCCTTTGTCATTTCCTTTTCTAGTTTCCTTTAGCCATAATAAACCAAATGAACACCCACACTATGATTTTTTTCCCAACATTCAACCTCGAATATGTGTCCCATGACCATGGTTATTATTTTGTCTTTATTAACTTTTATTACATGGAATTTTCACCAGGGTTGTTACATGAAGGTTTTATGAGTTAGAGCTACACCAATGTCAAATAAAGAGAGAAATTCCTTCTAGAAAAACATATAAACTAGGTCAATTAGTTCCTCAAAATCCGTGGGAGCACTTTTTCTTTTTTTGTTATTTTGGGACAATGGGTAGAAAACCAAGCACAAACCTAGCCGAGAGAGGGTTCAAAGTTGCAAATATAAGTGACGGTGGGACAATATTGAGAACAAAGAGAATATAAGATAGAAACAATCTTGACTTATACTAGTTCTGATAGGCTTAGAATGCAAACGAATTTTGAGCCAAACTAACTTGTATACCATGTTAAACACTCAAACACAAATGATAGACAACAAATAAGATAAATGTGAGATTGCATTTTATTCACAAAGATATGTATATAAATAAAATTCCTTATGACCCTTGGTTTCATATTTCAAGTGGTCTCTTGGAATCCATTAACTATTCACATTGCACACCCAAAAGCCTTAGCAGATTAGGTGTCCAACAACTCTAAACAAAGGTGACTCAATGACACTACCATAGGGAATAGGCCCAAAGGGGAACCGAAAACCATGAGTAAGAAATGGTTATTGATGACTAAACTTGACACATAAGTCGACAGATGCAAAGAAAAAGTGGTGGTAGAGTATGAGCGATGAATATGAATATATTTCATTTAAATAGATGACGAAGTAAGACCTTGTAGAAAAATGTCTTTTGAATGAAGCTCTAAATTTCCAAAAATGAAGATAGACCCATTATAGAGCTCATAGAGATATTTCTAATGGTTCAAATGATTCAATAAATATAGATATGGTGAGCCCATAATGGATAATGGGAAAATTAGGGTTTTTCCTATAAAAGGGTTTTTCCCATCCAATTCAAATTCATTTTTGTGTTGGATTGTTTGTGAAATTGGAGAGGAAGAGGTAGCCCTAAAACTTGGCAAGATTATAGTAGGAAAACTAACCAGTGGAATTCAGATAAGCAACTTTAAGGTTGGTGGCCACATACCATACTTTTCATTTCTATTGATTTAGTTTTATCATTTAGGGATTAATTTATCCTAAGGGATCTTGCACAAATTTTTAGCCACAACTTAGTTGTTATGCCTTTTTCTACTATCTAACATAGATATTGAAGGATTAAGTGTGTTTGGAGAATACAGGTTTTAATGGAAAACCTACGTTAGTGAACTAAGTCAAAAGGTCCAAGTATTTGGCGAGTTATTGGTCCCTTGAGGTATCCTTATGTCTAGAAGTGATGATGATGAAAATATTATACTATGGTACTAACAAAAGTATGGCTTTTTGTAGATATGGTAGAGTTGAAAGTGTTATTATGAGAATAATATTTTGAGGATATGTTCTCTTACGTTCTAGTGAATCAAGGAGTGAGGGGGGATCTGGACCATTATGGGTTACACAAGTTCTTTGAGAACCCATTGATGAGGGATGGTGATCCATTATTGACCCACATAGTGAGCTACTAGGATCCGAATAAACCTGCCTTCATTATAGAAGAGAATGAAATTGAGATCACTATACAGAATATATACTTTCTAAAAATATTACCACCCTTGGGGATCGTTGGTGATATAAATCCAATGTTGCCTCTAGGGAGATATTTCGATGAGTTTATAGATCGAAACTATGTACCCAGTGTTTAAGGTACTCATCCATCTAGCTAGTATGGGATATAGACATATTAGAGACATGAGCTATTGGAACAATTGTGATCCACATTATGGGTATTCATGCTCTATGCAAAGTCACTAGACGATAGATGATCTTGGTAGAGAGTGTACTGGTAGGGAGCTACTATGGGTTGGCCCAAATGTTACTAAGAGTGTTGAAGTGCCAACTGAATTCATGTAGGAGGAAATTGATAGGGAGTTGTTAATATGGGATACTATTATGCTTGTTCTTCTTTCAGAATATCCCCCCTCTTTGTCCCCATATCCAAATATAATATGGGGGCCCAAAAGAGCCCAAGATTTAGTGTTAGTGGAAAATACTACGACAAGTAGGAGGAGGAGTTAGGAGAGTGTTCCAAACCAAGTTATTTTTCTGATTGGGATGAACTTCCATTATACATAGAGGATTATCCATACTATGGCATGAACTTTCAAGGTGACCCTGAACTACCATTGCCACCTGAACGAGCATGGGGCCCAGATAGTATGTGACATATAATGTATGTTTGGTTTATCATATGTAATAATATGTGTGGTGTGTTTGTATATAATATATATATATATATATATTATATTATTATTATAAATATATAATATATGGGTACTATCATTCAAACCTATGACAGTAGACATTGTACCGGTGAGGCCAACAGGGTAGGGAGGATGACCAACAACAAAGGGGGCCACCAAGCATGGAGAAAAATGACTAGAAACACATAGGGCCATTGACTATGGATCATTTGCATCTCAAGGGAGATGAGAGATGGATGACTTCATGGAGGATCTCATATAGAGACTTAACCAAACACTAAGTAGTGTTATAAAGTGTCGGTGCACAAGATGGAGGATCAATATATAGATGTTTGTACCAATATTCCCCTTTAGTGGCAGGATATTGTGAGGCATGCATTGATGGCTAGCCAGGTTATTAGAGTTTTACTAACTTGGGGTGTTTCCTCATTATCACGAGACCCACCAATAGATGATCAGTAGACATAGGGGCATAGTTGGTGTACCCATTTTGTACTTAGGAATATAACATGCTATGGACATGTTGGATATATTTATAATAATGGATTCCAAACACTTATATGGATGATTTTGGTACAGAATATGATTATGCACATTTTTTACAATCATCATTTTCTTTCATCATAAGGTTATGTTATTATGGATTCAAGTGATAAATGCCAATCTAGAATGTTGTTTGCAATGGTATCTACATAGTTCTTTTGGCCTATAGGAACATGCTTGAATGAAATGGATTCAAATTCACTTGCTAAAAGGTTAACTCGTAGATATTTTCTAGATAGGACAAGATTACACACAAGGTAAACACTATTAATTTGCATGATGAGTAGCAAGAAATCGAGACAAACATGAACATGAATGATGCAATGAGCAATGGCATCAATTAAAGAACATAACACAACATCATATTTGGACTAGTTAACAAATCCAATGCATATATTGTTGGAAAGGACTAAAGAATGCAAAAGGGTAAATATGGCCCAATCCATCGGGGTTAGATTCTATGAAAAGTGACTCACACCTTCAGCGTAATCGATATATGGTGTGGATGATGGATCCATATGAGAAGGCACAAGAAGACAACTAATAAGATGGAAAAGGATGCAAATTTCTTAACTAATGCAAAAGGAAATGAAAAATATTCTTTTATGGGAATATCCTAAGGGTATAATTTCTTTTGGTAGAGTGCATTGCAAGGGTTGGGGAGAATCTTTCCCTCTGGGCCTTCATGGATGGATGCACCCTTACCCAAAAATTGTGTGCCGAGGTAATGGCCACAAGTTGGACATGGTTTGAATTTATGGGTTCAAATTAAGGATCTATTAAACTGATCTACTTGAGCATGAATTAAGTCTTTCAGTTCCATAACTTATTGGTCAAAAGATTGTTGCAGGAGAAAGTATGAACAATAATGCATATCTCCCCATGGATAAACTAGTGTGGTCATAGAGTCCATACTGTCTTCATATAAGTGGAAGACTAGGTTGTGATACAATGAGGGACCACTTGATGTAGATGATGAGGCATCATAAGCATCACTATGGGAGACAAGGTTCACATGCGTAATATTTCTAGGGGGAAACTAGTGACTAGTGAATGGAATATCCACTGATGTTGAGACCAAAGTGACCTCAGAAATAGAAAGTGTTTTTGAAGGTTCACAGTCATACACTCTTGGGGAGTTTAAAGTTATCGATCCCATGGATGATGATAGGTAAATAATGGGTATGATATTCTCTGTCATTTCTGCATCAAGAGGACCAATCAAAATAGTGGATTGACTAGTCTACTAGCCTAGAGAAGGAGAGAATCTAGGTGCCAAAAGTAGAGTATCAATTCCACTATGTGTACAAAGGGAAAGATTGGCCAAAAAGGAAAATTGGGCACCCTTAGATGGATATAAATACAATTAAAGTGACCCTCATTTGGACATCAACATGATCATTCTTCTTTCTTTTGTTTAGCTCACATAGGTATGAGGTTGCTTGTGGAGTTTGGTTTGTATAGGTCTGAAATTACAATGTCTGAAGCTCACATGTGAGATCTGGGGATTTGGTTTCTAGCTGTAGGGATGACACATGAATTTTTTGGTTATAACTGCAGGCATGTTGGAGTATTTTAGCCACATGCATGTACACTCTTTGTGTCCATTTGGAAACTAGGGTTTGATTTTTTACTTGATCGTAGAATTCAGAAGTTATTCGTAGATAATGATAGTTGACCTCAGGGTTCTGAATTAGGGTTTTTATTATTAGCATTGTTGTGTTCATCATTTGGATGTTTTCTAATTGATTTTGCTAGATAGTTTTGTGGTTGAAGATATGGATCATTGTACTCTCTCTTTGCTGAAACATTCAATGACAATCTAATAAGAAGAATACTTTGAAAGGGTTTTCCCCATAGTGGGTTATTTCTTAGTCTACGACCAATCCTAGTGTCTCTATATGTCAATTATTTTCTTCTATTATTCCTTTAGTTTTTGTTGCATTGATGATGATATCGTTTTTTCTATATAATTAGATATGTTTGTAACATGCCCCCTCACACATTTACCCTCTTTTACAAGCCCTCTAGGTAAATGTGAAGCAGAGTGCCACTATGACATGACCTAGCCTCCTAGTTCTAGTTAAGGAAGTGGCGCTTACAACTGAGACTTACTGACAAATAACTGACATCCTACAAGGAATACAAATCACCCAAGAGCTAAGGAAACACCCAAGGTGGTCAATCCCTGAGCTGAGGCTCTTTTCATTGACCTAGACTCCCAACCACATGCATGAAATCACCTAGGTGTGGTTATATGCCTCCAATCACATGCAGAAAACTACCTGAGTATGATTATAGCCCAAAATCTCTAGTTCAGAGGGCATGTTCCCAAGATCTGAGCCACATTTCTAGGCCACCCTCTAGACCTTCCAAGAAC
>APFE030844101.1:0-12438 GCA_000404065.3 Pinus taeda
AATAATACTGAGAGGGGGGGTGAATCAGTGTTATCAAGTCAATTATTTCTTTTTCAAACCCAGATCATATACGCTACTTCCGTCAGAGAAAACCGCGTATATACGCAACTACAGATAAAGAAACTCGCGTATATCATGCTGACTTATAATTTAATTTATCTTACAGATGTTGATCATTAATCTATGTATCATAATCAAATAAACAATAACCAGAAACAATGAAACAGAGCAGAAGACAATCACACACAAGAACACAAGATATAAGGTGGAAACCCAATGTGGGTGAAAACCACCTGCTGCAATTCGTCTTTATCTTCCTTTATTTAGAAACTTCTTTTTACAACGTTTCTATACTGGTGCAGTCCTTTACCAGTAACCATAGGCTGCTAACTACCAGATAGCTACAACTCTCTCTCATTCTCCAGCTTTTTCTTGGAAAGGGAGCTACAACCCCCTTAGCTCTTGTACTAGCTGGGATAATAGTACGGCAGGCTACTACCTGCAGAAGGCTACAACCTTCTCTTTGCTTCCAGGGACCACGTTTCATAAATTTTTAGACTGGATCCATGAACATCAATCAATCATCAAACAATCTCCTTTTCACCAATTAACACTGAATCAAATAAACTCTTCTCTGACAGCTGTACCCAGAACACAGTAACAATAACCACACACCAAATTCTGAACTCGGAACACTGCAACAATAAATAGAAGCAGCTAGAACACAATTTAAGAGACGTACGCTACTTTAATAACCAGAAACCTACGTGCATACGCTTCTGTGTTTGGACCAACCTGCGTATACGCTGTTTTTAGTCATAGAACTAGCATGTATACACGCCTTTGCTTCACTGAACCTGCGTATAGATCTATAAAGGATAATTCACTCTTCCAATCATTCAGACATTAGTTAACCCAGATTACCAGATTTATAGATCAAGCATGCGCCACATATAACAGATCAAAATCATTCAAAGATACTATTATTCAAGCCTTAAGATTTTGACCCTTCAATAGAATTTATCCTTCTCCTTGTGCTCAGGTTCCTCCTTCATTCAGATCCAGATCTGCACCATAACCCAATCCCTAGTATTCCAGATCTAGCACTTTCTCAGATATTCAATTCATTCAGATTATGCTTTGCCAAATGATCTCCTTCCTCTTTTATAGTCTTAGGCCTTTCACAATACCACGGTCCTAAACCATAACAAATCAATACCATGGACTCAATACTTGGGATCAACACTTCTGACGAGATACCATGGCCCAAAAACCATAGGTCCAAATACCAAGGACTAAATACCACAGACCAAAAATAAGTTCTCCCACATGTATGCGCTTTTTATTGCGTGAAAGTGCGTGTATACGCATACGCGACTTCGGAACGTCTAACTGTCGTGTATACGCGGCTTCGTCAAGGTGAACCTGCATATATATCTTTTTCTTCTTTCTGAGTGCCTGAACTGTCATCTGTCACCAGAGTGAGTTGCCATCAAGGACAACACCTGTGCCATAATGCCAACATGTATAAGATTGGATGACCATATCATTTCCTTTAGGATACCAGAGACCATACTCCATTGTTCTCTTAAGATATCAAATAATTCTTTTGACGACAATGATATGTGATTCTTTTGGTGCTGCTTGGAATCATGCTACTTGTCCAACTGCCTACATCACATTTGGCTAGGAGGCTGTCACATATATGAGACTACCAATCATGGATCTATACAAGCTTTGGTCCACATCCTTTGATGAGTCTTCTAAGCTTAACTTGCAACCTGTTACCATGGGGGTAAGGACAGGCTTGCAATCTTCCATCTAGAATTTCTTAAGCATTTATTTGATGTACTTGGTTTGATATATGAATATTCCTTTATCTTGTTAAGAAATCTGAAGCCCTAAAATGTATGTCAGTTCACCAAGCATAGACATTTCAAACTCACTTTGCATTTTTGTAGAAAAGTCTTTACTTAATCTATCATCACTGCTTCCAAAGATTATATCATCCACATATACTTCGATAATTGTTAGGCTATCTCGATCCACTTTCACATAAATATTGTTGCCAACACTTCCTTTCTTGAATCCCTGTTGATGTAGATATCTGTCAAGACGAGCATACCAAGCCCTAGGAGCTTGCTTGAGACCATATATAGCCTTCTTTAATCTACATACATAGTCTTCTTTGTTAGAGAGCAGAAAACCTTCGAGTTGTTCATTGTAATCTTCTTCCTCCAATTCACCATTTAAAAAAGATTACTTAAAATCCATTTGGTAGACCTTGATTTTTCTTGAGCAAGCATAAGTGAGAAACATCATGATAGCTTCCATTCTGGTAATAGGAGAAAATGTTTCTTCAAAATCGATTCCTTCAACCTGTTCATATCCTTTGTAGACTAATCTTGCCTTGTTCCTAGTAACATGTAATCCTTCGACTGTTTTGCTCCCCTTGAACCTGTAATGAAACTGCCATCTTGTTCAAACTACCTTCCTGTCAATCGTAGACTTGTGCCATATACTGCTGCATAGAATCCTCTTCAAATTTCAATGAGTTGATGAGCTGAATCGTTCATAGTAGTGAGTCATCTAACGAACCACATTGTCTCAAGTCATTAACTAAAGGAATTGCTGATTTCGTATGACTTGCTATGAATCCTAAAAGCATAACTACTGAGGCCTTCTTGGCTTCTTGCTTTCCTTGCTCATCTTGTAATTGTTCACCTCGTACTTGTTTTCTTTTCCAAACCTTCTTATTCTCGTCTTCAAACTTTTCATTAATGGTTGATTCCATTTTGTACCTGCAGTGACAAGCTATGTGTCCATAGTTATGACATTTGTAACATTCAATGTCATTCATAGAAGATCCCATTTGGTGTCTGTCTCGTGATCCTGCAAACTTGCTTCTAGGGTTTTACTTATAATACTTATACTTGCTAGAAATTTCACAATCCCTAGCATATGTCCATAGTTAGCACATAAAAATAACTAACCATTAAATAAATGTGTGTACATGAATGGTTCATTTAAATGCAATGGTCCTTGATAATTGTACTTGTCCAAAAATTTACAATCCCTGGCCATATGTCCATAGTTAGCACACACAAAACAATAACCATTAAATAAACAAACATACATGGAAGATTTATCATTTTTCTTTAGAGGAGGTTCTATAGTCTATTACCGTCCTTTGCTCTTGGTTGCATTGGTCTTGTTCTTTGGAGTTGCAACATTCTTCTTTGGCTTTTCACTTAGATCAACTTCCTTCTTAGAGTCATCTTACGAAGATGTGGAGCTTGTACCTTCATCAAATGGAGCTTTACCAACTTTAACTTCCTTCATTTATCTTATCTTGCAAATGTTCTTTTTGTGATCCCTTGAGTTTGTTGATCTCATCATGGGTTGCATCAAGTTCTTCTTGCTTTTGAGCAAGATCTTCTTGAAACCATCTTTTCAAGATCTCCCTTCTTTTTTCTGCCTCCTCAACTTGTAGCTTGAGAAGAGTGGTCTTCTCTTCTTCTCTATTGAGAACCTGTATATGTTCCTTCTCCTCCTCATTTTCAATCTTGAGCCTAATTAGTTCAACTAAAGAGGTTTCCAATTCCTTTTTCTTTTGGCCAACTGCGGATATGTATCTTTGATTAGATCCATTCCTTTCAATTTATGCTTCTTGCATCTGTTGTTTGAGCCTGCTAATCTCTGCAAACGCTGTGTTGAGTTCTTGTTGCTTCTATTGGACTTATCTCTTGAGGTTTTGTGTCTCTATATTCTTGACTTCCTCTAATTGTGTTTTAAGACTGCTAGTCATCTTCTCAAACTCTTCATTTTCTTTGATGAGTTCTTTTGTTGTCTTTAATTCTGCTTCCAAAAGTCTTGTCTTTTCCTTTGAATTTTGAGTTCCTTTATCACCGTGATCACTTGATTTTGAAATTTTGTCTTACTCATTTCTCCAATTTCTTCATCATAATCAGAAGGATCCAAATTTTCAATAACATCTTGACCTAATTTCTTTGTTGAACAGAGATTATGAAGCTTTTCCCAAAGAGCTTGTTATGCAACCAACTCACAAAATAGAAGAAAGAGATAGATCAACGACTTAAAACGTAGCCTTTTCGAGGGGGCAACCTCCTTTACATTACACAAATGAACAATTCTTGGATGATACAAATGAAAATACCTCTTTTCTATATATAGGATTCTAAGTGGTCCCAATATAATCAGAGCCTACATAACAATAATATTGTAGGGTCACAATAATAATAATAGTGGGCTTCTATGGGGCACAATAATAAAAACATGGGGCCTACATGGGCACAACAATACCATAAGGGGGTTGCACTAATAACAATAAGGGGTTACACTAGTAGTATAGGGACCTAACATTCCACTCTCCTTCAAAAATTGTTGTCCTTAACACTTGAGTAGTTCTCGATGCTTCTGTATAAAATTTTCGTCCTCCCATGTGGAATCTTCATTAGGTAAGTTCTTCCACTTGATGAGATACTTTGAAATTGATTGATTTCATAACTGTCGGGTTCTTGTTTCCATGATTGCTTTAGGTTCAAATATGAATTTTCCTTCCTCGTCAAGTTCCGACAATATTGTTTAAACTGGGACCTTGTCACCTATAACCTTCTTTAAGTATGAAACATGGAAAACTAGGGGCACTCAGGAAGATGCAGGAAGCTCCAATTTGTATGCCATAGTACCAATATTTTGTAGCACTTTATAAGGACCATAGTACTTTGGTGATAATTTATTATCCTTCTTAGCTTGCTTGAGGGACATTTGTTTGTATGGTTATAATCGTAAAAATACCCTGTCGCCTATGTCAAAACTTCTTTGACTGGGATGTTGATCTGCCTATTATTTCATTTGATTTTGCACCAAAGTGAGGTTATCCTTTAAAAGTTGGAGAACTTGTTGTTGATGCTAGATGTGATATTTCACTGCTTGAACCTTTTTCCTCTTGATATGTCCTTCTATATTGAGAGTTTGAGGAGTGGTAATTCCTGCCAATGCATTACAAGATATGGTAAGATTCATTTCTTCTTTCTCTGGGGTTGGTTCTTGGTGAGTATCCTTTTCTTTTGAAGTTTCTTGATCCTTTTCTTCATGATATTTCACTACTTGAACCTTATTCTTCTTGATATGCCCTTCTATCTTGAGAGTTTGAGGAGTGGTAATTCCTGCCAATGCAGTACAATATATGGTCAGATTCATTTCTTCTTTCTCTAGGGTTGGTTCCTGGTGTATATCCTCTTCTTTTGACATTTCTTGATCATTTACTTCCTCCTCTGCACAATCTATGTAAAATAATTTCTTATCAGCACACTTATGACCATTAATGTATTTGCTATCACAATTGTAACAAAGCCCTTTTGTTCTTTTTTCTTCCAATTGTTGTGGTGTCAACCTTGTAGGCTATGGAAGGCTAGGAGAAACAACACTTCCATAGTTATAGTTGTGAGTGATAGACTTCCTTGTTGCCATAATTTTGCTTTCCACTTTTCTTGCTAACTTGTATGCCTTCTCTAATGAATCAGGTTCCCAAAGGTGAACCTCATGTTGGATGTTATCTTTTAAAGTCCTTATGAAGACATCAATCCTCTGCTTCTCTGGAATGTCATTTACCCTTATATTCAATTTTTGGAATTCCTCAATGTGCTCTTCCATTGAACCCTTTTGTTTGAGATTTATCAATTGGCTAAATAAGGTGTTGCTCTTTGTCTCCTCATAATGTGCTATCATTTCCTCCGTGAAAATTGACCAGGTGACAAGTTCTTTACGAGAACAAAGCGTTGTATACCATATGTCGGCATTATGATACAAGTATTGTCCTTGATGGAAATGCTACAGGTCAACTCAGTTTTGATAAGAGGCTAACAAGAATATTCAGAGGCAATAGGGCAGTGGTACAGAGGATCAAGAAGATGGAACTAAGGTCTACTGATCAGAATAAAGAAGTTGAAGAAAGAAGATGATGTAAGAGCAGTTTAAGAGATACATGCAAGTTCACTTAGTCCAAGTAGCGTATACACGTAGGTACTTAGAACAGAAATAGCGTATAACGTACACACGCACTCCCACAAAAGGCAAAGCGCGTACATGTTGAAAACCATGGTTTTGGTTCGAGGTATTTGGTCCAAGGTATCTTTGGACCATGATATTAACCCTAGGTATTTAGTTCAAGGTATTCGGTCCGTGGTATTTGATCCAAGGTATTGGTCCTAAGTGGATTAGGTCCATGGTATTGAGAAAGGCCAAAAACTATATAAAGAAGAGAGGATCATAAGGCCAAATGTGCAAGTGAATAAGATTCTAAGGAATACTTCTATCTGAAGTATATTTTATGTTGCACAGTTATGTTTGGGACTAGATATGAAATATTTATGTGCACCTTGATTGAGGCTAGATCTGATGTTTTGCATCTGTTTTATTCGTTATCTATCATGATCTGGGTTTGTCTGAAGTATGGAATTGCAGCAAAGTTCTGAGTCAATATTTGCAGATCTGTACGCATGTTCGTCTCGGCAAAAGAGCATATACACGCAGGTTCTGTTCTTTCAAGTAGCGTATACAAAAGAAAGGCTTGATGTTCAGAGATGACTGATCTATCAGATTCGTATTGCTGATTTACTGCTGCTGCTATTTTACTGTTGTCTGTCAATGAAGTCTTCTTAGATCTAAATGTAAATCTGAATACATAAGGAGGTTGACATTTGATTCATTGTATAAGTGAGAAGAAGTGTTTTTTGTTGCCTGCCTGTGTAAAGTTATGTAAGTTGACAGTAGATGTTCAGTACACTGTTGGTTGGTACAGTTTGTGATTCAGAGATTTTATGATTCAGAATATTTAGAGGTATATGCAGGTTGGGCTGAAGGAAGTAGCATATACACGCATGTTTTCTTCATTGACGTAGTGTATACAGTCTGACACATGAATTTTTGAGCTTTCAGTTGGTTCTCAATGTTGATACAAGTTTTTGGGTTCAACACAATGTTCTAATGACAATGATCTGATTGTTTTAAATTAACTGCATGTTGGTTGATGAAGTTTGAGTTTCTAGATTTCTGATGGGTTAATCATGAGTCAAGGTCTTCATATGTCTTTATATGTGCCAGGAGCATCCAGTCTGAAAATTCATGAAACATGATCCTGTTTGGTCAATTTAGTGTGTCCTAAATTGCTACATTAATTGTCAATCCGGGATTCGTAAGCTGATGAAGTGTGGCGCACTATATGTGCAAGATAACCTATTTGTTACTTTTGTCGTTTTTTTGATTTTTATGTTGTTTTGGGGGTTTTTATCTTTGTTTATGGAATTCTTATTCCTAAATTTCTAGAAGGAAAGTATGGTTATAAGTCTTAAGGCAATTATGTCCTTTATAAGGGTTCCCCAAACTTAACACTTCAGAAAGTTTTTTAAAGCATATTAGTGAAAAATAACACTTGAATCAAGAATGAAAAGATGTTGCGAATTAAAACAAGTAATTGATGAACTACTGATTATGAAACTATCATCTCTGCTGCTATCTAAATACAGAAAATTGATTTAAGCTATTGCACTCAAAGAAATCAAAGATTGCAAAGAAAGTAAAACTAAAATCAAATTACGTCACATATTTCAATCCCTTGCCAGTAGTCCCGCTATGGCTTTCGAAGGTAACCGTTAATGAAATGACCAATCCAATTATCTAATTGCAGAAAAGTAAAATAAAATTAAATTACAACATCCATATTTCAATCCCTCGCCAGTAGTCTCACTATGGCTTTCGGAGGTAACTGTCAATGAAATGACCAATTCAATTATCTAATTGTAGAAAAGTAAACTAAAATTAAATCACAACATCCATATTTCAATCCCTCGCCAGTAGTCTCACTATGGCTTTCGGAGGTAACTGTCAATGAAATGAGCAATTCAACTATCTAATTGCAGAAAAGGAAACTAAAATCAATTCACAACATCCATATTTCAATCCCTCGCCAGTAGTCTCGCTATGGCTTTCGGAGGTAACTGTCAATGAAATGAGCAAGTTGATTTCTAACTAACTTAACAAAGCAAATGAACAGAACTAAACTTAACAAAACAGAACTTGGAATTAAAAGAAGTTAGGAAAAACAAAATCAACAGAGGATCAATTCCATATCACTAGTCATTATGAAAATTATATGTAAATGCCCGGGCTGCCTACTCTATCTTGAAACCTGCACACATTGATCAACGTTAAACAAAGCTTGTAAAATCATGAACAACAGTGACATGTTAGAAATATATACACAAATGAATAATTACAAAACATATGCAATGAGAATAAAGAAACGATGCATAAAGACTATACAACAACAAGGAAAATGAAACCTCGGAGTGCAGGGGCCCTCTGCAACCTCGGCCAACAGGTCAATTCAAAATCACGTTCATGCAAACATGTAGAACAAAGTCTTCTTATATATATATCTCAAAACAGAGTTACAACAATAAGCTTGTGTCACGACACAGTGGTTCTTAATAGCAAAATTACATCCCAAAAGATTAAGGATTATGCGTATCAGAACACGTTATTTATAACAAAGACTACATAACTATTTTTCTGGAAACTACGTGAACAAAGGACACGTGAAGAACACCGTCCATGTATGTAGCAGCATGGTCGCCGAGATTACACAATCTTATTGAAAGCGGCTGTTGGATCCACATCGTGGTCAGCCTACAGGTGTCAGCGTGCCTCCAAAGATCTAGAAATGGTCGCAAAAACCTTTACGTGCCTGAAACGGAGTCTTGTTGCTGTAGGACTTCTTCTGTTTGACCACCACTTGACCACCATTGACCACGGCCTCCTTTGACGAATCCAGCTGGACCAATGGGACTTGACCCATGTCCAGGCCATTTCCAACTTGCCCATGTGGCTCGATTTTCCTGATGACACCTGCAATGTAGACTTTAACAAAAATAGATGCGGAAAGTTGAACCAGCTGCGGAAAGTGACAAGATTCCGCAGCGCATAAGCAAAAATCTAGTTCAAACAACAACACAAAGCCATAGTCAAGAAACCACTTTAAATGCTCTTTTATAACTAATATGCAATGATATTGACAACTTAGGAGGTTCAGGTAAATGGAAAGAAGCTAGAAAAATGTGTAGGAAAGATGCAAGTTTGGGGCTCAACATACCCCCATTGTGAAGGTGTTGCATGTCCCCATGCAACCAAAATTTTGAGTATCCCCTCTTCAAATCATATGCTCTGAAACTTCTGCCAGTACATCCAGCCCCCTTCTTCTCTTTCTTAGTGCTGCTAACATCCTGGGCTTCTTCATCGAGCATCTGAATTTGAGACTGATCAGTGCTTTACTTATCTTCTTGCACTTTTTCTTTAATTTCCTGTTCTTTTTCTGCCATAACCCAAGATGTAGCATGGTATTATCATGAATGATCTTATCTAGTCTACTCTGTTCCTTTAATGCTTCATTTTCATGTTTAATATGTCTATTTAGGACCTCTAACTCAAAAATTTCCTGTTTCAATGACTGGATTTGAGAGTCTTGTGCTGGATGAGGCATGGATGAAGAGCTTGGATCTGTGGCTTTCTTTTCCAAGGATTCTATATAATCATACATCTCTAACTGATTCGGGTCTATCTCGGGTGAAGTTTTCCTTGGGCTGACCCCAAAGTCCTGTTGAGGAGGACTGGTTACAAAGTCTGGCCGAGAAGGACTTATGTCAACATCTGGAGGACTAGTTTCAATGTTTGGCTGAGAATGAGTGGGCTACGGCCAGCTGGAGATTGTTCCGGTGTTCCTCCTCCCAAGTCAATAAAATGGGGTCCTTTTGTTTGGGCTTTTCTCCATTTTCCTCTAAGCCTGATGCTTCTCCTTAAGTATTGTGGGTTAGTGCCCTCTTCCTCAATACTCTGTTTTTCTTTTTCTTTCTTCTTGGTTGCAGTTGATTGTTCTTAAAGGTGAGTTAGCCTTTCAGACAGTGTTTGGTGGTCCTCTTCTAAAGACGGTTCTGGTGATTGGTAGACATCCTCTATGTTCCTTTTCCCTTTCAATTTCTTTTGCTTTTTATCCTTAGTTCTTTCCAGCTTCTCTTCTTGATTAACTTCTTTGGTTCTGTTAACAGGAGGGTCTTGAATTTTTACACTAGTTTCCCTTTTTCTACTCTTCCTTACTGTACTGCTCTCAGGCATTTCAAGAGGATCTTGAAAGTAATTTCTCACTAAAAACCGTTCCCAGGTATCCCACTTTTTCTTCAATTGATCTTCTATTAAAAGTTTCACCAGCCCATGATGATATAAGTGGGGTTCTATGTCCTCTATATTCTTTTGGACTGTTGTGCACATCTTTTTCAAGCTCAACAATAAAAAGTAAGGCAGATTTAGGGTTTGATTCTGTAAAAAGTTCACCAATAGTCGTGTATGATACATATACATTGCTCCAAAACGACCTTCACACGTAATGAACTTTTGAATAATCAACAGTAAACTGGCCCACTTCTCTTCTAAAGCATGGACAAGAATTCCTCGTTTAAATATAGTTACATCCATACCTGGATTGCGTAGGATAACCCTCCAAGTTTTTTCGTCAAAACTCTTGTTCTTGAACCAGTGTTCTCCTTCTTGAGGGAGTTATGTAGCAGCTGATATGGATGCCTCGGTCACTGTAAACTTGAGGTCCCCAATTTCCACCTCTAGGCCGTTAAAAGACCTCACAAAGGCTTTTGTAATCTTCTTATTATAGCCTCTGAACTTTTGAATAAACTGAAGCCATCGTGCCTTTTTCAATATGTTCTTTAGTTGCGGGTATCCCTCCATAAACTTGGGCCCTTCCGGTTCTTCCCTCAACAAAAGACCCATTCTGTCCTTCTGTTCTAACAATTCGTCTATGTGAGAAGGGTTTAGCGGAGGTGAAATGGCTGGATTAATGGAAGTGAACAGGGTTTATGGAGAAAATCAGTGACTGTAAGCGGAAAACAGAGGATAAGTAGCGGAAGTGAATTCTCGGAATGGAGCGGAGACTTATATGAACGAGGTGGTAATGTAGCCGTGGCTTCAATAAAATAGTAGGGGAGTGATGACAAAACTTTTAAAATGGACGGTTGTGGAGTAGACATAAACACATTCATGAAATGGCTGCGGAATCTATGCGGTGGAGGAGAGCTGTAATCAAATAAGCCACGTCCCATAATTACAGGTGGAGTGTGAAAATGCTTCCAAACTTGAGTTAAATCCGAGAAGTAATCATGAAGCCGTTACAAAAATAAATGCATAGTTTGTGGAGGAATGTCATGGAATGGAATGGTTATGGAGGCTATCACGCTAATCATTGCATATAGTGGAGCTTGTGATTTAATAACTATGCAAAAAATGTGTTTTGAATGCCATTTGAAATAAATTTTTACTCATACCTTGGAATGTTTTCCACTTGTTGTCCATAACCTTTGATCAACTGCCCTTTGTTGATGCCTTTAGGCGCCCCATGTCTTCATAATTTGTCCTTGGTCATACCTGCATTTGATTTTTATTATTTTTGCATATTGTCTAACTGCCAATGTTGAACGACAAGGTGCTAGCTGCGGAAACACAACCAGCTGCAAAATCAGTTTGCAGTTGCGGAAACTGACTCTATAGCTGCAGAAACTGACTCAACGATCTTATAATTGAATGAGATGGATAAATGATGACTGAATGAATGAAAATGGTCATAAAACTTTTATTAGTGGAATGAAACGAAATGAATGAAATGGAGTGGGATGAAATGAAGTGGAGTGGAATGGAAATGAGATGGAGTGGAATGAAAATGAGATGGAGTGGAATGAAAAAGAGAGGGATTTTTTTTTTTTTTTTTTTTTGAAAATATAGGCCGTCAAGAGTTCCTGATTTTCTCCCTGTATTTTCTGTATAAGACTGCCAATCAGTGATTGGTTTTCAGGCTTATACATATATATATTTTTTGTAGAACAGAAAAGATCAAAGGCTAGGCTGGTGGAGAAGAAAGATTCTTCTTCACCAGCCTTATTGCAGAATTATCTTGAAAGATTTTGACAAATTCCTCTTTTGAGAGTGGCTTATGATAGATCTTTAATCAGTGACCGTTCACAATAAGAGGAGTTTGGAATTCATCAATGGTTTTGATTCTTACCGCTCCATTGCTAAAGACTTTGTCAATCTCATATGGTCCAAGCCAATGAGTCTGAAATTTCCCTTTGAAGTCTTTGAACTTGGAATCAAATAGCAATGCCCAGTCTCCTTCTTGAAACTTTTTCTCTTTGATGTATTTGTCATGCCACTTATCTCTTTGATATTGAACTAGATCAGTTCTTAGGAGTGCTTCTTGTCTGATCTCATCTACCTCATTCAACTATTCCATTCTATGCTTTTGGGCTTCTGATAGATCCATCCCCAACTGAACTGCCATCTTGAAGGTTTTGACTTGGAACT
>APFE030844110.1:2771-17242 GCA_000404065.3 Pinus taeda
ATGGACGTTTGCTGGCAGCAGAGGCTCTACCTATGACAAAGGAGTTAATTTTAATAGCTGATTTGGAAAAAGTTTTTGTTTTATCAATATCAACCAATAAAGGCCAATTTAAAATCTAGAATGTATCTATTTTTTTTTAACAAAAGAGGAAATTAGCAAAGAAAGTTTTGTTTTGTCTGGAATGCAACTATACCTAGTTATATTAGAATTTTTCCTTTTGATAAAAATTTCTATTTTGAAAAAATTTAAGTATTTCTATACTTTTCAGAGATAACTATTTCTTCCAGTGAATCGCCAATTGTTGTGCACTACAACAACCCCCCCATTTCATATCATTATTATTCCAAAACCATAATATGAAATGGGTCCCTTTTTAATTTTTTGTTTTTTAATTGGTATCAATTTAAGTTCTATCCTAAAAGGCCCGAAGAAATAAAAGAAAACATTACCAAAAGGCCTCTTCAATAAACCAATCAAAAAACCTTAACGTAAAACGATTAATCTTTTGTCATTGCGAAAAGCGATCGCAAGATCGCATATCGCAATGACAAAGGGAACACAACTTGAGGACATGTTGATTTGCTCCGATGCGATGCAATATCGGCAATCGGCAATCGGCAATCGGCGATAATGGCTAAACGCAAATAAGCTCCCTCTTGCCCCGATGCGATGCGATATCGCTATCGGCAATCGGCGATTGACCATGCACACATTCTTAACCGCCCCACTCGCTACTCCCGACGCGATGCGATATCACTATTGGTGATCGGGGATTCCAAATGGAACCAAAACAATGACATATGATTTTCCCGACGCCCAATTGCGAAAAGGGAAAAAGCACGGTTTTCAAAGTAAAATCATGAAGGCAGTTTAATACGATTTATTCGTAATTAAGGCACTATCTTTCGAAAAGCCGCTCATCCGCGCTCAACCGCCAAATCGCCCAAGGCATGCTTCAAATAAATCATTCAGCCATTAACCGAAATGACTCGTATTAATGAGATTGACAGGCCTTAACGGCCATTTAATGAAAACAGCAAGCTTGCGATCTATTCACAGATTTGATTCGAAGTTGTCTTAAGTCAATCGATCACCATGAATTTATCAAGATATATATATCTCAGTCTATTCGATTCATATTACTGTTTACTGTGTTACGCCTATCATTCTCTCTGTGCATAATTCTCCCGCAGAGACAGATTTGAGTGGAATCGGAAAGAAGTCCAAAAAGACCACAATGCCTTCCACTTCACCGATCGCAGGGCAACCCGTCGTTGATACAGGCAGTAAAAAGAAAAGGCTTATATCGGACACTACGTGCCTGGGACTTACCAGAGCTACTTGGCAAGGAACATATAACTTGATTGAATCCGAAGAGCCAAGGGTGATGGGAATACAAGTCTCATGCGACAGCACTAGCAAATCTGAGGCTAATCTAAAAGACTTGGCCAATTCCTTTCTTCACATAATAGCGGTCCGGGAGAAAATTCTCCCATATACGAATGTAGTAAGATGGGCGATTCAAGAGATCCCAATTACCGATAGCACTTTCAGCACTATACATGGGAGGATTTTCGGTTCTTTTCGAGCTGAAGATCTAAGGCAAATGTATCATTTGCCGGCGGAGGAGAAGAAGTATAACACGGCATTCCTAGAGAAGTTCCGAGTAGAAAATGAGACTGATTCCGAACCAATTCGAGGCTGGAGACAAATTCCAACAAAGCACAAGCACGAATCCTCGGGTAAGTACTAAGTCGATTCTCTATGTTCTCCTTACTGTTATGCTAGGATTATGATGTGTAGACTATGGGGATTACATGATTCCGCCAATTTTACCATAGAAATGGTCCCCTTAATGGAGGCGGCATGTAGTGGCGAGATAATGGGTTGGGCGGATATATTATCCGATAAGTTAGCCACTGCCATTCTTAATTTCAGATTTAATTCTCGCGTCACTGAGAGATTCATTCCGCCATTTTACTACAGTGCCTATGTATTAGACGTTTTATGTTTTAATTCTGAATTTCCTATGCTCGGATGGAAATGGACATCGCAAGACCCCGCACCCGTCCATATATATCATCAAAAGTTGTGGAAGACCAACTACAAACACCACTTGTATCAAATCTGCAACGGTTTCATGTTGCCTATTCATTATTCCATTTTCAATAAGCCTGCCCCGAAGATTTTTGAACAAGCAGGGGTGGATTTAACTGCCGTAGCAAGTTGGTTTGGAGAAGAAAAGTTTACATATATTAGAGTTTTTGGCAGTCAAGCCAAGCCCCATGTGCTTCCACTATACATCCCTGATAAGTTACTTTCCAGGGAAGTAGCCTATCAGATCAATGCCGATGGGGTTACTCAGACCCTGAAAAAAGCAAAGAAGCATGTATGGCCCTCCTTTCCCCTGCGAATTGGTATTTACACTCTGCATGATCTCAAACATGCAGAGAAGGAAGCTGCAAAGATAAATTCGTTGACTCTGGAAACTCTGCCAAGCAGGCGATACGATCCGAGGAAAATCGCCTACAATGCGCTCGACCAAGCCAAATTGGCCAAGTTCGAGCACAAAGAAGACAGATTTGAGGATTTGTTTGCATCGGCCGAGTCTCTATATCAAGTTAAATCGCTTGCCATAAATGAATACAACGATGAGGATCTAGCTGAATTTAACAGAATTAGAGAACAGAGGTTGCAAACTCTGCCTCTAGACCTGTTAGCGACTACTCCAACAACGAAAAAAATCAAGCGAGCCTGAGCAGCAAAGTAATAAGCAACCTCCTACTACATCGAAGCAGCAGGAGGAAGTGCATGACCAGAGGCAGGAAGAAACCCAAGCAAATGTGCAGAGGCAGGAAGAAATCCAGGCAAATGTGCAGAGGCAGGAAGAAACCCAGGCAAATGTGCAACGACAGGAAGAAACCCAGGTGAAAACTCAAGAAGAGAGCAATTCCAAAATTAATGATGATACACAAATTGATCCGAATTTGCTCCAACAATGGCAGCAATTCAACTCAATCATCGGCAATCTAGAATGCTCTAAAGATGATGAGATTTCAAAGGAGGGAGACACACAGGAAGCGACATCAAAGCAGGTTTCGGGCGAAACCAATGACCCACCCAAATCAAAGGAAAAGGAAATAATTCCTAAGGATCCATCGGGCGAAATCATTTTGCAAATAGAAGAGATTCCTCCCTTGGATGTATTCTACAGCCCTAAGCATAAAGCTGTTGTAAAGCGACAGAGGAAGAGAAGAAGGGCTGATCAACCTTCTTTATTCTCTGAATTAACAGTAACGGGCAATGTTGTGTGGAAGGAAGAATTTGATCCCTTCGATGACTTGACAAAGCTATCGCAATACGTTGGAGCATATTCGGCGGCAACCATAGATAAAGCATAGGAGGTAAGCAGTCTACTAAAAGCGAAAGATCAAGACATCTTTTCGCTACAGGCTCAATTATCAGAAGCGCAGCAAAAGGCAGAGCAGGGATTGCTAGTACAGCAGCAAAAGAATTATCAGCTGACTAAGCAATTGCAGGAGGAAAAATAGAGGATTGACGAGAGCGCAATCCAAAAGCAAAAGGAGCTATCAGCAGCATTGGCGCAATTAAAAATATCAACTGAGGGAATGATAAAATCCAAAGATGAGCAAATCGCTCAATTATCAACTCAAATTGAGCAAATGAAAACGCTCCCTCAGGTAGATGAGTTTAAAGCAGAGGCGCTTCAATTAAATAAAGCATTGATAAATCAAATTAAGCTCCTATGTCAGCAAATTACCCAGGCAGAGCCACTGTGCGACTTAGTAGCATCCATAAGCGAAAAAGTAGAAAAGGCAAGGACAGATTTGGACCAGGACGAAGAAACATTGACAAATTTTCTGGAATGGCAAGATTCTGATCAGGGCCAGGAAACTAACCTACCAAGAATTCTGGAATCACACAAGGAAATATTATTCACAGAATGGCAATCACAGTTAATGAAGGCAGAAAGAGCGATTTTAAGATGCAAGGCAATCACTAGTAATTTGGTTGAATTAGTAAATAATACTCTTTATTTGTCTAACTTGATTTCCCAATGTACTCCAGGCCAATTAACACCAACAAAGATGTTGGAGCATTCATGCTACCCAGAGCTGGAGAAAAATGGAAGGTTAATCGCGGGGATCAACAGTTTAACATGGGATGCCTATTGGTTCTTCTTAGTGAATCCGCACAGCCAGAGAACCGCCTTAAAATGCCTCACAGATGTTATCGGGTATATCATACCCGATATTCAGGATGCCACCTTTGTTGCCCAACTCAGCTTGCGCCTCAACAGACCACCCGAAGTGGAGCCAATGCTTGCGATAAGCCAGCTCAGGTTTAAAGGCAAGCAGCTTGAGTCATGATTCACATCGCCGACTGCCAGATCACCCCCAAGGAGATAGATAGCATTTATTGATGCCGATTTAGTAGGATTTTGTTTTATAGATTTTTTTAGCTTAGTAGTATTTATAGACCCTTTCATGCATTTAGAAAGGGTCGTAAAGTTTTGTATATGACTTAAACCCTGAAGTTGCACTATTGTACTTCAGGGATATTCTTTTATGAAACTGGACCAATTATTATGATTTTAAAGAGGAAGGTTTTTATACAAATGTGCACTACTGTCTTTGTTTAAAAGCATTTTTGTGTTGAAGGAAGGATTTTGAATAGCGATTGATATTTGGGATTGGTTAGCAGCTCACATGGTACTATTATCTGCGTCTGTACTCATTCCTGTTATATGAATCGTTATTTAATCGCTCTTGCTATTATCGCTTATATGTGTGTGTGTGTGTGTGTGTGTGTGTGTGTGTGTGTGTGTGTGTGTGTGTTTACAGCATCCTTTATGCATCCCACTATTGGCTGTTTATAGCATGCTTTTCTTTCAATCGTATATATATATCGATGATATAAATGATGAATGTAGTAATTTGTGTTAATCGCTTCGTTTGACTATTCATATGAAGTAATCTTTAAATGATTGAATATCTAAGTTTATTTTACAGAGTCATCTATATGCCTGTTAGCTAGATAAGGATTATTAAACGCTGCATTTCAAATGAATAAGTTGTTCCCGGGATTAGTATTAGTTTTCTTATTTTTTTCAATAGAATAAGCTAGTCGCCTATCAATAAAGCAAACTATTCATCACTCATCCATCCCTTTTATTCATTATCGGGAAACTGGTCCCGTTATATCCAGTCAGAGCCACCATCCCAAACGGAAAAGGAGCTGTACTAAGGTCCGGAACGGGTGGTTATCCCCCAATGTTGTTGCAACGATTTTCAAGGCATCAACATTTCTGGCGCTAGAAGGAGGGCCATCCGCTATGAATGGCGAGTAAGCCAACACCTACAAACCATTCAAAGAGTAATTCCCCCTCCGCCTCTCCTCGGACATCTCGTTCGCATTCTGAATCACCAGTATCCAGACAAGACGAGGAAGAATCAACCACTACTTCTCAATTACATCATACTTCAGAACACTTACATCATTTTTGTCGGCTCGCCGTTAATGGCAGTGTAGAAGGTCAACGCTCTCCGTGTGTTTTTTGGCATGTGCTTAACAATTTTATAGTGGAATTTGTACATCAAATTGTACAATATTAATTAATAGTGAAGTATATCTGCCATCATTACATAATAAGAGGTCAAAGAATTAAACCAATAATATTTTAGATAAATGAATTTAAATATGGTTTAAAAATAATAAATTTTAATTTATAATGTCAAACTTTGAAAAAGTTTCATAAATTTTTTGGAAAATTTAGATTTAATATTAACATCAATTTTTCCTAATATTATAAATTATTACCCTGTTGTTGCTGCACAGAATAATAAGAGGAACTCAACCTTCCTAAAATAAGATATACAAAATGACATGGCTAATGTTTATTAGTCATATTTGTTAGGTTCTTTAATGATTAACAAATTAGATTAGTGGCTTGTAAAGTTATTGAATTAGAGGTTGTTTAGATTTTTATATTAATAAATAAAATGTTTAATAAAATGATATCAAGGAGATGAGATATTATTGATCAATGTTAATATCATTTTTAAATAAGGTTTTATTTTGTGAACTATGTTGAGTTAATTTGTGCTCATATGTCTGTATGTTTATGTTTATTGTGAAAACTTAATCTTTATGGTCATGGAGAAGGTGAGACATTGTTATATAGTCAATGAAATATATGAGTATTACTTTTCAATAATTCAAGTATAATTTTATGGAGTTTATGGGGTAATAAACTATTATCTTTTATAAATTATAATTTTTTTGTTTAATTTCACGGTGACAATCAACTAATTATATGCTAAGGGGCATTTATGTATATGTATAAATGAGGTTGCATAGAAGGAACTAAGTAATTTTTGTTCTTTGGTTACTCCAAAAAGTGTTTTCACTGTCCCTAGGGTGCTTTATGTGATATGGAGTGTATGGTGTATCACTAACTTTTGATTGTGATGTTATGAATAAACATTATGAACTTGAGTTGCTCATTGATTGTTATACCCTGTATGGATGTTTGTATGCCATTGTTCCCTAGAGCATTGAAAATTGATGGATCTTACTAGCAATCTTCATAATGTATGCTTGGAGGACACCTTGCTTTGGATAAGAAGCATCAAACATTTTGGAGAATGAGCATCAAATATTTTGGAGGGGGAATTAATTTCTAAATGGGATGAGAAGACTTGGTTGCTTGCATGAAGGCTTATACTTGACTTGATGATGCTAAGGTTAAGGGAGTGATCATGTAAGTGGAGTGGACCCAAAAGAAGCACATAACTTAGGAAAAGAGTTGAAGCTTTACAGGTTTGTGAAGGAGCAACATTGGGCACATCTAGTGGAGCACTCATGCCTTGGAGCCTTGCTTGTGGATATATTCACCTTCTAGTTTGACATGCATCAATTGTAGAATGAATGTGTCACTTATGATCCTATTTATGTAGAGTTAGTTTACTTGTAGAGGTTTAGGCCCACTTTATATTATTGGCCTCCCTTGCATGTCATACAAATATAGGATGGCAAGAGTCTTTTGACACATTCATTCATTCATGATGTTGTGTTAGATATGCGACCAATGTAGCACACCGACCTATGTGTCTCTTTGTACACTTCACTATATTATGATTCTTTATTTTGGGGCATTAAGCGTATTTGAGAAGCTTAATGATTTTTTAGGGTTAGGGTTTCATGCAAAAGAGGAAAATATGCTAGAGTTTGTGATAAATACCAAATGATGATGCATTTTTTTGTAGCCCCCATGGTAGGAGAAGACTAGGGTTGTCAAAACCCTGGTGTTATTTGTCATGCTTGATTGACGGGAAGATGAAGAGATTTTTTGGACACTTGTGGAAGGCAAATGTTGAAACCAACAAGGAGTTTCCAATGTTTATGCTAGCTTCTTGTGGTTAGGGTTTTGATGGTTTTCCCTAACCAAGGGAAATTGGAGAGCTAGATGGTATACCAACTTTGTGATAAAGTTGTGGTATGTACACAGGTTGTGTGTGTGTGCATATATATATATATAGTCCAACTTTCCAAAATTGTGTAATTGTAGATTTGAATTTTCAACTTACACTGTCTTCTTGAATAGGTAATTTTTAATACCAAATGTTCATGCTAATTTGACATAACATAAGGTTGAAATTGTTAACCAATTTAACATTAGCTGGAAGATAAGGTAATATACTTTCTTCTATAAAGTATGTTGTATTAAAGAGATCTTTAGATTTAATATTTGTTTGAAAAAGTGTGCCCTAAAAGATGAAACTTGTTACCATTTGTTCAATTTCATTACTCTTGAGCCACCTGTTATATTGGGTTGACGTGAAGTGAAACACTGTCCATTATTGCATTTGTTATAATATTTGAAATCAACCCTAAGGTAATGAAAGTTCATGGGGAGGACATACAAGAATCCTCCATGTAAGGTGAGGTGAATTTTATGACTTTGTGTTAAAAAGCATTTCAAGAAATTTCAACAAAAAAGTGAGGGTGTAAGGAATGAGGCAAGAGTACAGGGAAAATGAAGACACGCCTAAGTACAATCTAACATCTAGAGGGATCCATGATGCAAATTCATAAATTCCAAGATCATGCTAATGTTTTATATGTGACTAGTGTAAGAGATCAGAAAACAAGTAAGAATATCTCAAATGATGGAGTAATTAACTATGAGGGTCTTGATCAATAAAGAATAGTGCAACTAAACAAAAAGTGGTTATGCAATATGAAACAATTCAAACAATGTAAACTAGTGAAAATAAAGAAAAACTAATTGAAATGTGAGAGTAAGTAGAATGAGTGTGAGAGACATAATATCAATAGGTCATGCAATAAAGATATTTGGCAATGACAAAATTGCATAGTTTATGCTAGCAAATGAAAATTTCATGACACAAGTTAAATAAAACACTCTTATTTGTGTCTAACTAGGGAACTTGGTCCACAACCTTATGTGTGTTCAATTTTCCCATCCCCTACCATGATTTGCTTTAATTATCCTACCCTTGGTCTCTAATTCCTCCTATTAGGAAGTTACCCTTGTAAGGTCCAGGGAGAAGTGCCCTAGAACTTGAACAATAACTAGCACAAACAACACCATAGATGCCAAGTGCTTAATCATGCATGCACACTAAGTGACACACACTCACACACAAACAAACACAAACATAATAACTTGTGCTTACACAAGGAATGCATTTCATTGTTGCTAGGATGATCATGGAATCCCAACTAGTTTCGTTTACCAATACATGTGTGCCAAGAACATCAAATAATGCACTAATAATAATAAAAATAACTGGGTCATTGATGTATACAAAATGAAATACCTTTAACATAGTAAATCTTGATCTTGTAATTGAAATGCATTCTAACATGTATAATGTGAATATATTATACAACAAGTTAACTAAGAGTTGTTCTCTTTCTGCCTAGAATGTTGTTTTACATAGTATTGTACATGAAATGCACTTAATAATACAAACTTTTTTATGATCTATTTTTCTCTATTTGCAGCTTATAAGCAATTCAAAAAATGATATATGAAACATGTATATCATTTGTGTATTGGGTTTAGTTCTAGCCATTAAGAGGAGGAATGCCATCCTCTCCATTTAATTCAAATCCTAAATGTGACACATTTACTCTCCATAAGTCTATAATTAAAGCTTTTCATGAATCAATCATAGTTGGGGCTATCTAAGATACCCACGATATTAATTTCACTTACAAGCTTGACGATGGGATAAATTGTATTCCAAGAGAAAAACCAATATACATAATTTTTGATATATCTCTATGGTAATCATATTGTGTATTAAGTTTGGGATATGATAGCCTATATATCATCTGATATAATATGCAATATGACGTGTTAGCAATTTTCTATCTACAATGTTTTATAGAATAAAATTATAATAATACTTATTTAAAATTATAATAATAATAATGAAGAATGATTTAAAAAGATAAATATTTAACATATAATTTGTGTAATAACTAAATTAATTAAAATAAAATGACTATCTATAAATTAAAGTAGTTTAATTGATATAATTTTAATTTATTGAATTAAAAAAAGAAATAATATTAATAAATAAAATAAAATAATTAGGGGAAGCTAGAGCGAGAGTGGTTACAACTATCAAGTTTCAGAATTTTGAATACCACACAGATTTTTGATACAATTTCCACCATTAAAAATATAATTAAACACTCAAATTTTCAATTAAAAAAAATAACCATTAAATTTCGACTACTTTTATATTCCCAACAGATTTACCACTTCAATAAACAACAACGACGCCAAAATAATAATGAAGAACAATTCAGTGAATCATACATTGTCCTCCTTCCTCTACCGCTATAGGATGAAAGGTTAAGGTTTATAAAGACTTTTGACTTGACCTCACCGTTGACGTCACCCAAAGACAACGAGCTGTTTGTGGGCCGCCAGGCTGCACTCATATTTTCTCAATTCCGCGTTGCAATCACAATTGGATTCCCTGCCGTTCCTCCGACCAACTCTTCATTACAGCCTTACCATGTGACGTGGGATTGCACGGACACGTATTTATTTATCCTCACATTAATGAAAGACACGTCAGCTAGTGACGTTGCGTTCGTTGAAGTGGGTTGAATTTTGGTGACGAATTATGGTTTTATAAATGGTGTGCGGTAAAGGAGTATGGTTTTATCACAGAAGTTATTTTGTCTATTATTTAGATTGTACTTATATATTATTATTGTGTGAGTCTATATAATAAAAGTAGAAAGGGAAAAGTAAAATTATATAAAAATAAAATAACAAAAAATTAATTTAAAAATAGACACTAAAAGAGAAGGACGAATGTTAATAAGTAATAAAATAAAGAAAGAGAATAATTTGTAATATTTTAAAGGTAACAACAAAAATCTAAAAAACCAAATATGATTTATAAATTATAATATTGGACGAAGAAAGTTAAAAAAACTGAAATATAATGAGGATTATTTTTTTTATCAAAGAGTATTGATTATACTAATTTTGTGTATGTGGTAGATACTTGGGAAATTTACAATTCCATTATGCTAACTAACTAAACAACTTGAAAATGTCAGCTATCCAGAGAGGATTTAGGATACATTAAATTAAAATTGGGATAAGAGGAAATGAAGGCCGCTTGTCACGATCGATAAGTAATTGTTTGAAAATATAAATTAGTTATTTTATATTTTTTAATTTTAAATATTGTGAGAAGAAGAAATGGTCAGTACTATTTGTCAACTTATAACATTTTAATGCCATTTTTAATGTTTAATGATGTGCAGGCTATCAAACTAGACCAAATTATCGAGCAAAACTACAAAAATGATCAACGCTCCTATTATCATATTAGTATATACTCGAAAGAACTATGATAAGAGAAAGATACATTGAAAAGCAGACATAAAGACATAGATTAGTCCTCAGAAACAATAGGGTGATTAAAGTCCAGGCTTGAGTTTTCCTCTACAAGGGCAGAATTCTTCTTGGTGAACTGCATTTGGAGATCTTCGAGCATGGTTCTGAGCGCCCTGACCTCGTCTTCCAACCGTCCAATTTGTTTACTCTTTGCAAGATCATTTCCTGATACTAATTGGTCGACTCCCTCTGCTGATGAAGGAGCACCTGCAACTTAGCAATGTCTGCACACAATTATGCATGCTCACTAGTGCACATATCACAGGAAGGATGAGAGAAGGTCACAAAGGGTGGGCACATTTTTACCTTGACCCAATCATGCGAGCAGTCTCTTGCCACCCTGCTTGAGCAAGGACGACGACAACCCCAAGAACTTGTTGCCATTATGGAGAGCCTAATATGAACCCCTTCAAACCAACTTCTAGCCACATTAAGAGACACCAACTACTTCCCTGAATGCTTCACTGAATGAACCAGCTTCGCAAAATGCAGCGACACCCAGGAATGGGGAGAATAACAACTCCCGGCTAATTCGACTAGCGAGGTGCTACATAGGCCCTTCGAAAGGATGATATATTGGAAGAGTAGGGAGCCCATGAAATAGGTACTAAGGTCCAAAAGAAGTTACAATACTATTTCATATACATCTCATATAAAACAAATAAATCAGAGTTGGATGAAGAATAAAATCCATAAGATCACCATCATCCTCTGCCATGTAGATCATTAAAAAAGGCTCTAGAAAGCAATAGAACATTGAAGACAACATAGATGTAGAAAGTTGTCGACAATGAAGTGTTGGACAAAGCCAAAGGGGATTAGAAATAGAAACAAGCTAATGCAGTCGCTGAGTGACACGAGATGGGGCTAGAAACAATCATTTCCCATACCCTTACTTAATCTTAAGAAATGTTTTGGATTGGAATAGTGTAGCTACCCGAAGTTAGATCGTATGAACCAAGATGATGAATTTTAAGAAGTATGTAGAGACTGCAGAGAAGGCTATAGATGTCACACTGGAGACCTGACACATAGAGCATGATAACTTAACAAATAAATTGTTGAGACAACCAATATAGAGAAGGAAAATGAAGAAAATAACTTGTATGATTAGACATATGTACTTGAGGAAAAATAAAAGTCTCTACAGAATATTGTGAGGCAAGTGACCAAGAAATCCTAGGAATAATACTTTGAGATAAAGAAAAATAGGGTGCAAAAGTTGACCTCATCAAGATCCTCATAAAGAAGCCTTCCATAGAAGAAGTAATTGAATGGGACATCATAACATTTGTCAAGAAATCTGTAAAGGCTACACAAAGTTGGACTTCCATGTTTGATAAACACCAACATTCCAAATTGCCCTAATGAGGGTTGTTCCTGACATTAAGACCCTCTTTAAATATTAGTAGGCAACATAGCATGAGATGAGTTTGCTCATGTGGTTAGGGATTGTTATCACTATCTTTGTATCCTTTTGAATCCAATGTAGATCCAGAATCACTCATGTAGTAAATCAAGTCAGGAAGGAATCCATGGAAACCTAAGTACATGGTTTTGCTAGGAAAATGTGAAAGGATAAGTGTGTATGAAATCTTCCATAAAGGCACCAACCTATGTGAAAGGATAAGTGTGTATGAAATCCTCCGTAAAGACACCAACCTCATGAACTTTATAGGTGAATACAAAATACATAGAATCTAATCGTATTAGTGGATAGCAATTATCTCTTTAGAATCTTTCTAGAATATTTTGTAATTATTTCACCCACTATTTCCATTTTATAACTATTTCACCCACCTATTTCTTTGATGTTTAGAATGAATATTTAATAATAAAATATTTAATAAATTCTAATAAACTTACATTAGGCATAATATTATGCCTAATATTTACATTATATTGAATGGAAATATAAAACATATATAAAGTGAGATCTATTTCCTTCAGATCTATTTCCTTCAAAGGTTAAAAATATTTTAACATTAATTAACTAGAGTACAAGTCTATAAAAATAAATTTATTGTTATCTATTTTTTAATATAATTAATAAAAAATATATTTATTTATTTATATGGTTGCGGTGGGAAGCCATGTTTTCAACTTGATTGGAATAAATCAGTGTTGATTAAAGCAAAGCCTTTTCCTTTCTCAATTAACAATAAAAAAGAAGTCAACCAAATAAGTTCATAATGATAGGAATAGGTTCTTTGAAAAGCAACTGGTGCATACCGTGGAAAGTGATAAATTAATTTATTGTTAAAAGGTTTTCGGGAAAAAAAATTATCAATAGGTTTTAAAAAAACAAGTGATTAATATAAATGATGTATATTTGAATAATTTAATTGTTAATTGTTAAAATTATGTGTTGGTTATATTAAATATTTTTATTTTATAAACATAAGTATTTTATATATTAATTTGATGTTTAATTTTACTATAATTTTAAAATTAATTTTTTTCCCGTAATGGGATATTGGATTTTGTGTTAAGGGAGGGGAGCTCGCTATCTCGTCACCGCTTGTCGTATTTAAGAAGGGGATGGGATAGATATCTCACCCATAAAATTAAACATGCTAATAGATATTCATTTTCTTCACAATCATATGATAACTTATTCTTTGTCTGCGAGCTCTTGGTTGGGTAGCATCAACTCTATCTTTATCTATTGCACCTACAACATTCCTCCACCCTAGGTGGGACATTTCCCTTATAGTGCATGGTTTGTGGAACTCGACCCCAACTATCATGGCTTAGTGTTGTGCGGAAAGTCTTGTGGTTTGGCTCTGGTCCAGAAGACGACTCTTTACTTTTGCAATGGTTTTGTGAGAGTGGTAGTACAGGGAGGTCCTGACCCTAGGGACATTTGCCTCCAATGCATACACCTGGTGTTGAACATGTGCCAGAGGAGTGGGACAATGTTACCCAAGGAGGTGAACTCTAGGATGATGGTGGCAACTATGGTGAAAGCTCGAAAAGAGGGCGGGGTGACATGCAACAACTCATCCTCGATATGAAGTGATTTCAAGCTCAGTGGGCTGGCCAATGCTAGGTAATTCATTCGATGTCCAATTTCTCCAGTCATTTCAACTCTTTTAATTGGTTAGCTTTTGTATGGTGGTTGTTGGTACATAGTCTTCAAAGTGTAGGTACCAATGTTCTTGTCTCAATAGTTTGAATGCTCATTAGCTCACGTAGAAGGTCATCTCTATGTGGCCTAAAACATCCAGCCCCAAGAAGTATTAGTGCCCAAGATCTGGTCCCGGTCACTTCATCAAATACTTGATGTCATATTCAGCCTTTCGGTTGTCTTTTACTTTTAGTAGTTCAACTTATTTCGATAGTTATGAACTTAGTAGTTATAGTTGCTTACTTTTAATAAACCTAGACTATTATCCATTATCAACAATATTGATTTCTTTTATGATGAATTCTAACCAAACTCGGCTCAAAGAATAATATCTAATTTTGTAAGAAGACATTTTGAAAA
>APFE030844111.1:11217-57397 GCA_000404065.3 Pinus taeda
ATTATTTATTATTGATTATTAAGGGAGGGATGCTACACAAACAAAGACCCTTGATGGAACCTAATAGATCTACGCCTATTCTAGTATCTAAACTACTTAGCTTGGTGTAAATATACTTGTGTGTTAACGCTTGTCCAATTTAGTAGAGAAAGGATAGGGGAAAATCTAAAGCGAGGAAAGCAATATTAGAGGTTTTAAAATAATTCTTTGTAGGGGAAACCTCCTCTAATCTCAATAATTTGGGATCCCTCTTCTGTCCATTGAAAATAATAAGTGTTGATGTAAAATCCTATTAAATAAATAAATAAATGGTGAAAGAAGAGAAATGCTTCTTGTGTAGGGAGGTGGAGCAAGCAACTTCGTCGGGGTAATAACCAGGTTTGCTAGAAGCAAAGAAATGTTTTTGCTCTTGAAATGACTCTAGTGGAGCATTGCCCAACCTTGATGGCAACAAAGCAACACTAGAGATGAAACTCGTAATCTGAATATCATAAAATTTCCCCGCATATTATCTTTCCTGGATTAAAACAATTGTGATATAGTATATGTTTTGTGTGTTCAACCAAGTAGAAGAAAGTGAGATGTTATGCATATAACTGGGTTGAAAGGGGGAAAAAAGGAAATCTAATTGGTGAATCAATACTTCGTGAAGGAGGTCTGACCCTTTAATTGAAATCTATTTCATGGTAGAGAAGGTGAAGCTCACCTTGTGTGTCACCAAGTATTGTCGCTACTACAACATACTCCAAAATTTCACTACATTAAAATTTTGGAGCCTACTTTATCATTAAGTGTTGCCTTGGTCGTCAAGTGTTGTTTCATGTCGTCCTATATGTTTAAAGTGTTCTCAAGTTTCCTTGTATTGAGTATAAAATATTTGGTGTATTTCATGGTTACAACATCTTTGTTTTTGAGAAACAACAATTTTTGGTCGGAGTTGCATACACTTCACCCATTATATTTGGGGAATGCATGCAAAGTGGAATTTTGATGTATAATTATCATTTTTCAAGCTTGTATAAGTTTTATCGATGAGTTGGTATGTGTCATACATGGTTTTATGTCTAAAACTAATCATGTTCGCCCCTTTTCCTATATTCCAGACTTAGACAAATTTTAGTTTCAAGGCGAACCCATTAAGGCCAAGAGGGCATGAGCTCACTCTGAAGCCTTCATTAAGAATCCTATATTGTTTGGAAATGAGCCATGCACCCTCTAATTGTGCAAAAACACTCCCTAAGCCCTTTCCCCTTCCTTGTTCTGAACTTCACCCTTCAAGAAACCAAGACTTCCTTTGAGCACACTCCTTCGACTCAAAGAAGTTCACCCTCATTGAGTGCATGAGAAAACCCTAAAGGCCTTAATCTCAACCCTTCAACCTTCCAAATTGCACCATGTGCTCTCCTAACCCTTTGAGCGCATGAGCACCCTTTGAAGGCATGAAGCTTCACCTGCCAACCTTTAGACTTGCGCCATATGCCATCCTGGGCCTCTTGAGGGCATGAGACCACCAAGAACTTATGAAGCCTTCCTTCTTTGGCCTTTAGGAGTGTGCCTTGTGCCCTCCCTCTCTCCCTTGAGTGCACAATGCACTTGGGAAGCCCGAAGCCTTCCCCTTCGTCCTTTGGACTTGTGCCATGTGCCTTGCCTTAATTGGCTCTTCCTCTTGAGTGCATGAGTGCTTGCTGAAGCCCTGAAGACTCCCCCCTTCGGCCCTTCAGCCTTTCAAAGTCTGCCCTTTCTCCTAGAAGCTCTCCCACTCTTTCCAAAGTAAAATGAATATACATGAACAAAAAATCTACATAAAACACGTTGGACTAGGATATTTTCAGGCTGATGGTTTCTTATCATGAGTGATTGTAACCAAAGGTAGCTCACGAACAACATGGAAAGCATGCATGAGGAATATCAGGAATAGAAGGCAAACAAAGGAATAATTGAAGAACAAAGAACAGATTAGAAGCTTGATGATCGAAGCACCTTAAATCTTCTAATATCAAATACCCTTTTGAGGGTGAAGGCATCAATGATCATAAGTTACATTAAGAATTAAGATACAAGTGGCATCCATGTTACCACTGAAGAAATTCCATGTCATCTGTCACTATTAGTTCTAGTAATCAAAGATAATGACATGTCATGTATTCATCATATGATGATCTAGAACAGGCGATAGGCCTACAAAAGGATTTTTAATTTTTCAGGGGCCCTATATTCAAAATAAGGCTTGAAGAGAATCTCCACTATCAAATCAACCAAGGGTAGGCTTACTTAAAAGAGGAAATTGAGAAACAAATTACTTCTCAGTTCTCCCTACAAAAGATTTTTTAATTGCAAATACTAAATGAGGAACGTCCATGCAACCCTGTTTTGGAGTTGTGTCACAAACTTTATGAAGTGCAAAGAATATTGTGTGACTAGTCTTTGACTTTGGGTAAGCTAGCTGCTACTCATGGTGTAATGTTGTAATCATTGTAAAGACAAATATGCAGAAGTCCAGGAGTCATGTATGGACAAAAGAGTGATGGAAGTCCAAAAGAAATGTAATACCAAAACTCATTTGGAAGTCCAAAGTTTGTAGAAGTCCAAAGGTTATTAGGAGTTGGAAAGTCAAGAGTCATGGGGATGTGAAAGGTCATGCCTCAAGTTATAAAATGATGCTCATCTCATGTAAAGGAATTTTAACCTTGGCAACTCCCATAAGGAATTAGAGGGACAAAGTTAGTAATTTTGGGGAGAAAGTAATGGCTCTACTGCTCTACTATTGGAGCTAGTGATGTTCATTGTATTTACGTATCTTGGAACTTTTGTTTAATATCGAAGCCTTTTAGGCTAGCACAATTTCACACATGGATTGTGAATTGTTTCTAAGACTATTATTTGAATGTTTATGATTCATGTTTGCTTTCACCTATAATGGAATAATTGAACTATTTTAGTGACTTCGATGCTTAAATTATTGGAAATGTGTTGTAATTTTTATAACGATCATCACATCTATGTGAACTATTTCACTTGATGTTAGAAAACCTTTCTTAGTCATGTACATCTCCATTAGGGTAGTACTATTACTTCTATCTTTGAGGTTCAATTTATTCCCCCCCTTGCAGTAAGAGAAATTTGATACATATACAATTAAATAGTCATAAGTCACACTCGCATACTCATTCAAAATCATGTACATACTTCTCTCTTGTGTTGACAATTAAATCCAAGGCATATATTTAAGTAAATGACAACCAAGCCATATTATGGCCGGGACTCCTAAACCAAGGGTGTGAGGTCTAATTTGGACCTTATATCAGGGAGATCCCCTGTATGTTGGCAATATCCAACAATGTCAACAGAGGGAGAAGATTATGATGATATATTTGCTCCCGTGCCCCGATATACCACCACTCATTCGATAATTTCCCTTGCTGGAAGTCAAGGATGGAGCCTTCATCAGATGGATGTGAAGACGATATTCCTTCATGTCATGTTACAGGAAGAAGTCTATGTTAGGTCCCTATAATACTAGTGTATTCCCCTTATTTTTATTGTTAGTGTAGCCCCCATGTTGTTATTTTTGTGCCCCATATAATCCTACTATTGTTATTGTTGTTCCCTTACATTATTATTGTTATGTAGGGTCTAATTATTGTGACACCTTAGACTCCTATATATACCAAAGAGGTCTTATCATTTGTATCATCCAAGAATTGTTCATTCATGTAATTTAAAGGAGATTTCCCCCTTGAAGAGTCTAACTTATAAGTCTTTGATCTATCTTTTCTTCTATTTTATGAGTTGGTTGCATAACATTTGGTATTAGATCTTTGGGATTCTAAGGTTTCGCTTCTTGAAACAGGTCATCCTGGAATTTTTGCCATAAAATTTTTTGTATGAGGCTTCAGAATTTGAAATTACAACCACATGGAGCCTAAATATTGGTGAATGTCGTGTACGAATTTCAGATATTGGTTCCATCTATTTTCGGAGATATGATGAGAGGAAGTTAGGGTTTTTGTAAGCTCCAGAATTCCATCTCAAACGAGTGACCTAGTGAAAATATCTATAAATTTATGAGTATCGGATTTGAATTTTATAGAAAGTGACTGAAATTACATAGACTATAGTTTTTTGTGTATCATTTTCAGGGCTGAAGGTTGAAACAATGACACATGGCACTTCATACAAGTTCTCTATACCAAAATCGCCTATAATCAGGTCATCGTGGGAGATTGGCAATAATGATTTCTTGAAGAATCCAATATTATTTTGACTTGTGGGGTTTGAAAGAAGACTTAGAGGGATACCATATGATGAAGTTTTAGACCTTGGAGATCCGAATTTACATAGATAAAACCGTTTCAATATCGAGATCCTAAAAAGCAAGAAAAAGTTGCGTATTTTTTAAAATTTTCATAACTTTTGTTTGAAAAATCAGTTTGGCATGATTCAAAGGAAATAATGAAGCATATATATAATTATTTTATTCCAAAATGCTTCAAAAACAAATGGGCACACCTATTAAGCAACCAGAGAGCTCTTCTATGACACATGAAGAAGAGGAAGAAATGCAACATGATATACCAAAATTACGAGATCAAGTGCCACAAATTTCACTCTCACAAAGAGTAACCAAAATTGAATTGGAAGCGACAATGAATGTTAACATGGAGGGTTTAGAATAAAAAATAAAAAGGGACATGGAAGGCTTGAACGATGGTTTAGAAACAAAAATGGAAGGGTTGAAGGATGGTTTAAAAGTATAAATGGAATGTTTGAAGGAAGGTTTGACAAAGTTGCTATAATAAATGCTTCCTAATAGCGAGAAGGTATTTCATGAAGCCCATGATGAGAACAAAAGGAATGTTAATCATTATTTTATAGACTTTAAATTTGGGTTGAAGACCAACCACAATACAAAGATCAATATGAGGAAGTTTGAAGGAAAAAATCCAATAACATGGATACTATAGATGGAGCAATATTTTGATCTACATGATGTATTGCATCTTTATATTTAGAACCCAATCAATTTTTATGGATTTGATGGATTTTTTCTCTTAAGCCACTTGTTACAGGAAATGATAGCACATTATGACGAGACAAAGAGAAACACCTTCTTTAGCCAATTAATAAATCTCAAACAAAAGGGTTCAATGGCAGAGCACATTGAGGATTTACAAAAATTGAATATTAGGGTAAAAGATATTCCATAGGAGCATAGGATTGATGCCTTGATAGGGAATTTAAAGGATAACATATGTTATCCAACATGATTTTCGTCTTTGGGAACCTGATTCATTGGAGAAGGCATTTAGGGTGGCAAGAAAAGTTGAAGGAAAACTTATGGAAACAAAGAATCCTACCACTCAAAGCTAAATATGGAAGTGTTGTTTCTCCTAGCCTTCCACAACCTATAAGGTTGAAGACACAAGAATTGGAGGAAAAAAGAGCAAAAGGGATTTGTTATAGTTGTGATAGAAAATGCACTAAAGGTCGTAAGTGTGCTGAGAAGAAATTATTCTACATAGATTGTGAAGAGGAGGAAGAAAAGGAATGGGAAACATCAAAAGATGAGGATATACACCAGGAAGAAACCCTAGATAAAGAAGAAATGGATCTGACAATATCTTGTAATGCATTGGCAAGAATTACCACTCCTCACACTCTCAAGAGAGAAGGATATATCAAGAAGAAAAAGGTAATAGTGTTGATTTATTCATGATCATGATAATGCTATTAATTTTCTTCAAGGAAGTGTTTCTCCAAAATAAGTCCTTATAGATATCCCTATGCCCAAAAGAGTGAAATTGAACATATGGTTACAAAAATTCTAGACGCTAGTATAATTCAACCTAGTCAAAGTCCTTTCTTTGCTCTAGTAGTAATGGTGCACAAGAAGGATGGGTCATGGAATATGTGTCGAGATTATAGGGAGCTCAATAAGATCACTATTAAAGATAAACTTCCCATTCTTGTCATTGATGAAATATTGGATGAATTACATGGAGAAATTTACTTCACCAAGATAGATCTTTGTTCTGGATATCATCAAATTAGAATGAAGACTGAAGACATTATGAAAACAACATTTAGAGCTCCTGAGTGTCATTATTAATCTTTGTCATGCCTTTTGACCTTAATAACGAACCTTTCATATTTCAAGGATTGACGAATTCCATTTTCAAAACCTTCCTTAGAAAATTTGTGTTAGTATTTTTTGATGATATACTAATCTACAAAAGGTCTTGGAAGGATCATGTTCAACAAATTGACAAGGTTCTCAAACTATTGGAGGAGAAACAATTATATGCAAAATCCTCCAAAGTTTCTTTGGAGTACAAGAGTTGGAATATTTGAGTCATATTGTATCTCATGAGGGTGCTAAGGTAAATCCTAACAAAATTAAAGCCATTAAGGAATGGAAAATTCCCATAACCATAAAGCATATTCGAGTATTTCTCGGGTTGAAAGGGTATTATCGCAAGTTTTAAGAGATATATGGGAGAATAACAACACCTCTAACAACATTGCTGAAGACAAATGCATTTTCTTGGACTCCAGAAGGAACTAAGGCCTTTGAACATTTTAAAGAGGTAATGTGCCAAACACCGATCTTAGCTATGCCAAACTTCAAAAAAACCTTTATTACGGAATGTAATCCCTTAGGGAATGGAATTGGTGCTATTTTAATGCAAGAAGGAAGATCCATTTCTTTCGAAAGTCATCCAATCAAAGGAAAATATTTACACAAACCTATTTATGAGAATGAAATGTTGGCAATACTACATGCACTAAAGCAATGGAGACCTTACCTAATGGGAATGCACTTCAAGGTAAAAACATATCATGATAGTCTTAAATAAGTTTTGGAACAAATACTATCTTTAGAAGAGCAACAAAAATGGGTCACAAATATGTTGGGTTATGACATTGAAATCATCTACAAAAAATCAAAGCACGATATTGTTGCAGGTGCACTCTCTAGAAAGGATGAGGATGTGGAAGAATTGCTTTGTGCCATTTCTATTATCCAACTTGGTTGGATAGCTAAAGCAAGGGATGAATGGAAGAATGATGAAGAGGTGTGGACACCCATTCAAAAGTTGCAACAAGATCCCAATACACCAGAGACATTTAGCTAGAAAAATGATTCATTATGGTACAAAGATCACTTATATATTTGTAAGAATTCCCAACTCAAGCAAAATATTATTTTGGAATTGCACACCTCCCCCTTAGGAGGGAACTCAGGATTTTTAAAAACTTACCATTGGGCCAAGAAGGGTTTTCTTGGGATGGCCTTAAATTTGATATTCAGAAGTTTGTGGCAGAATGTTTGGTTTGCCAACAAAATAAAGTTGAGACAATTAAAACCCCATGCATGTTAAAACATTTAGCCATTCCAATTTAACGTTGGGAGGAGGTCTCAACGGATTTTATGATAGGTTTACCTAGTTCTGAATGAAAGGGTGTCATCATGGAGGTATTTGATAGACTTACCAAGTATGCACACTTTTGTGCACTATTTCATTATTTTAAAACCAATATAGTTGCTACTACATTTATGGAAACCATTCAAAAGCTACATGTAAACACAAATATTATTGTAAGTGAAAAAGATCCCATTTTAACTGGAAATTTTTGAACAACATTATTTTCTTGTCTTAGTACTCAATTAGCTCATAGTTTACCTTATCATCCTCAATCTGACGAGAAAAATGAGATAGTGAACAAATGTTTGGAAGGATATCTTCGTTTCTTTCTATCTGATAAAAAATCACAATGGGTCAAGTGGTTACCTCTAGTTGAATGGTGGTATAACACTTCCTTCAATATTGCAGCAAAAATGAACCCATTTATGGCACTTTATGGATATCATCCAAAATCCATCACATCATCTTTAAGAAAAAATTCTAAGGTTCAAGCAGTGGAAGGTCACATCGAGCATCAACAACAATTTCTCCAACTTTTAAAGGATAACCTCACTCAGGGTAGATCAACATCGCAGTGAAAAAAGTTTTGATGTAGGTGACTGGGTATTTTTACGGCTACAACCATACAAAAAAATGTCCCTCAAGCAAGCTAAGAAGGATAATAAATTATCACCCAAGTACTATGGTCCTTACAAGGTGTTGCAAAAGATTGGTACTATGGCATACAAATTGGAGCTACCTACATCTTCCCGAGTACACTCGGTTTCCATGTTTCATGCTTAAAGAAGGTTATCGATGACAAGATCCTAGTTCAAACAACATTTCCAGAACTTGGCAAAGAAGGAAAAATCATATTTGAGCCTAAAGAAGTCACATTAACAAGAACCAAAAATCTATGAAATTGATTAATTTAAGAGTATCTCATTAAGTGGAAGAACTTACCCGATGAAGATTCCACATGTGAGGATGAGAATTTTATACAGAAGCATTCGTAACTACTCAAGCGTTGAGGAAAACACATTTTTGAAGGAGAGGGGCGTGCTAGTTCCCTATAATACTAGTGTATTCCCCTTATTGTTATTGTTAGTGTAGCCCCCATGTTGTTATTTTTTGTGTCCCATAGAATCCCACTATTGTTTTTTTTGTACCATTACATTATTATTTTTATGTAGGCTCTGATTATATTGTGACCCATTAGAGTCCTATATGTACGAAATATGTCTTATCATTTGTATCATACAATAATTTTTCATTCATGTAATGTAAAGGACGTTTCCCCCTTGAAGAGGCTAATTTCTAAGTCGATGATTCATATTTCCTTCTATTTTGTGGGCTGGTTGCATAACAGTCTACATTGAGTAGCCATAGGGATTTGAAGTAGAGGACCAAAAGACACATGTTTGCAGGTTGAAGATGGCATTGTATGGCTTCAAGCAAGCCACCAGAGCATGGTACACCCACATATATATTTACTTGGTGAAGCTTGGATTCATAAGAAGCAACGACAATCCCAACCTCTACTTCAAGGTGATCCAAAGTATACCCTTGATTTAAGTTTTATATGTTGATGATTTATTCTTGACAGGTAGTGAGCTATTGATGATTGAGTGTAAGAGGGAGTTGGCCTCTAAATTCAATATGAAGGAACTTGGAACCATGCACTTCTTCTTAGGCCTTGAGGTGTGGCAAAGGGTCGGTGATTTTTTCCTTTCAAAAGGAAAATATGTTGTGAATTTGTTGGAGAGATTTGGAATGACAAAATGCAAGTCCCTGCCCACACCAATGGAAATGAATTTTGTGAACCTACGTGGAGAAGCTGTAGGACCCAATTTGGAAAATCCATCCAAGTATAGACAATTGATTGGGGCTCTGATGTTCTTAGTGAACACTCGTCTAGACATATGCAGTGAACACCCTGAGTCAATTCATGATCGAGCCTCTCCATGCACATTAGATTGTTTCCAAGCATATTTTGAGATATTTGCATGGGATGATCTCTCTTGGTTTGAGATATTCTAATAGAGATGTTTGACTTCTTGGATATACTGATGCCGATTGGGAAAGAGATGTTATTGGCAAGAAGAGCACTTCAGGTTGTTATTTTAGTATTGGATCTGCGATGAAATCTTGGATGAGCATGAAACATAAGTCCATGGAATTGAGTAACATTGAGGCAGAGCATACTTCCGCTAGCATGGCTAGCTTCGAAGCTATTTGGTTGAGGAAGCTCTTTGGAGAGATGTTTGAGTAGGTCCTAGAAACCAAATTAATATATTTCAATAACAAGAGTGGGATTCAATTGGTAGAGAATCCCATGTTTCATGAAAATTCCAATCACATAGAGATAAAATATCATTAAATTTGAAACATGGTGCAAAGAGGAGTCATTAGACTTCATCACATATCGAAAAATGAGAATATAACAAATATTATCACTAAGTATTTTATGAAAGGGAAGTTTTTGGTCTTTAGAGAGAAACTTGGATTGATGGATGTGAGGGCTTTGCTGATCAAGGACACTAAGCATAGCTCTTCCCCCCTTGGTTGATCTCCCAAGGTGGGAATTGAGCATTGAGGGCTCGTGGGATTGAGGGAACTTTGGATAATAGGTGTGCATGATACCTACTCTTGCGGTAGGTTAGGTATATCCCCTATTATCACCTATAGGGTGTGCATGATCCTTGTCCGTTTTGACAAGTCAGGTATCTCCCCCTATCTTGGTCTAGTAGAGTATACCCCAGTTGGAATCATACCCACAAGTCAGGCTTGTTGGGATTGTCCCTCCCCATTTTTCCAACAAGTTGAGGATGCTTAGGGGTGTGTGATCCTTACCTTTGGTAAGTCGGTATCTCACGCAAGCTCGAATTATGATGCAGGTTTTCTACCACATGACTCTTTAGGGTCATTGTTGGGAAGATCAATATGCAATATGATGGATGTGATCCTTACCTATTATATAGCAAGTGGTATCTCACCCATTAATTTCATAATGGGATGGTTGTGATCCTTGCTTGGTAGGTTGTATCTCACCTATTTTTCAGTATATAAAGGGTGGTAGCTGAATCTCCCATATGATTCTTTTGCTTTAGATTTGAGAATGATTCAACATATATATTTGAGTAGAGATGGGACATTTGATGATAGGATACTTTTTGATGATTACATGATGCAATTGGAATTTATCCATAGCTAAGAGTGAGTGTTAATTTGGAAGATCAGTGACAAATTCCAATCATTGGACTAGATTCCTCTTTCTGAGAGGACCAAATTTGACCTTTTAAGCACTGGATTCAGATAAGGGAAAGTGCATTTTTGAAGGGAAGCCCATAATTCCTCATTTGAATACCATCATCACATCATCTCATCATATCTTCTTGGGTTTAGTACATATAAAATTTTCAAGGTTTCTCATACACATGAGAAGGGAAGGAGGACGAAATTTACAAGTGGCTGAAATATGAAGTTATTTTGCAACTTTGACCAGCATTGACTTTGAATTTCTGGGTTGATTTTTGGTTCGATATTTTGAGGGAGTTTATGTTTGGGAAAGACACACTTTTTGGCACAAAAACCAATGTGTTTTACTTGGTTTGACCACAAGATAAATTGGATACTTGACCACAGCATTTTCTCTTTCATTTCACCAAGTTTGATTGGATACTTTTAGATTGTTTTGGGCTGAATTTGACTAGCATTTGAGGCCGAATTGGAGGACTATTGATCGATATATTCAAAGGAATTTTGACCATTTGATGGTGTACTTGTTAGGGAACACCTTGACTATTATTGACTTGACATAATTGCATATTATGTCAGTTGATCAAATTTTGGAATTTTGGCACATATTTTGGAATTTTGGTTGGTTGATAAGTCAAAATGTGATTTTGTTTCTTGTTTATGGATTTGGGTTCATTATACTCTCTACTGAAGATTTGAAGACACTATAATAGAACAAGAATTTCAAAGGGCTTTCCCCTTTATGGGGTTTTTCCATGGTTGTTAACCAAATCAATATCTCCTGTTGATGTTTTGTTTGTCTTCTATTGTCATTTCATTTACTGTTCTATCTTTAATTATTGTTGATGATTGGAATAATTAGTAATTGTTTTAAATATTTCTAATTGAAGAATTGAATTGGTCTAAAGTAATTGATACTGCATAGGTTAGTGCACAAAATAACACTGATAACACATCTAATTTTTCACTATTTGTTAAGGCTTTAAATTTGCATCCTTATTTACCCATCCAAATGGATATGGGCTTGGATGATCATGAGCTTCCAATCCAAATTTGTTGATCAACTTTGCTACAATTATATTTTCCTATGATCCTAAGTCAAACAAAACATCAATATTTGTCTTTTTGACTTGTATCTTTATATGAGAGAGTTTGGTGATTTCTTTCTCTTCCTATTGCTGAAGCTACTTAGAATCACCTCCTTCTTCCCTAATGTATAGAAAATCTTCTCATCCAAATTTGAGTTGATTTAAATATAGTTGCTTGAATTAGTGGCCATGAGATTATTTTTCTTATTCTTATTCTTTTTGTTCTTCGGGTTAAGCTCTAGATGCATCTTCCAACACTTCTCCTCTGTATGATTATCAATATTACATTGGTTGTAGTGGTTACTGAGATCCTTGCACTGGTGTACTATGGCTTCCATATTTTTATCCATTTTCCATTTACATTTCTTCTTCCCTTGATTAAATGCATCCTGGTTCTCCTTTTGATTTGATCCACTTGATTTCCCTTTCTTCAGGCCTATGTTCTCCAATTACTACACTTGTACACAAGCATCACCCATTGATATGGGCTTAAACAAAATCACTTGCTTCTATAGATGGCTGTGTAGGCCCCCTAGATACTTGAGTAGTACATATATGTTATTTGAGGGAGATACACAACATTATAGCCATCCTTTTGAACTTTGTGGTGTACTCTTGTAAGGCTCTTCCTTTGATTCTAAATGATGTAGTGCCACTAGATACACTAGTCCTCTACATACCTGATAGGGTAAAATTGTGATTTTATGAGGATTTTAAAGTCTTCCCACTTAATCATTGGAGTATCTCCCTCCAACCTTAAGGTATTCATGTGGCTTTGCCACCAGGTTAGGGCATGACCCATTTTCAATTGCATAAAAGAAATTATCTATTCTTCCTTTATATGATGAACACTTGGTTAAAATTCTAATTGTTGCAACTAGTAATTTAGATTCATAACATCAATATCACCTTGGTACAACTTGATACTGACGTTCACTTCCATTTTGAATAGGGATTGTGAATGGTTCACGACATTCGAACTGGGTTGATCTGTTTCATGTCCTTTCTTTGAATCATTCCATATTTCTTCTTGATCTCATGATCTCCCTCTAATTGGTCCTCTGTATTAGAACCCCCATCTTCATTGAACATCCCAAGCTTATTCCTTAGGGATGACATGAGGAGAGTCACATTAAAACTTATGTCTATAACTTTTGTTTCCATCCGCCAAAATATCTCCTCTACAAGATCACAATGGTTATTCGCATATTCTTCGACCATGACTAAGGTTTTATGAATTTTGGCTTAACCGATCTAGATTCCATGCAAATATCCACAATATACCCAAATAAACCTTCTTTAATACTCTTATGACGCGTAAACTATTGTGGACATTCCACTAGACAAATTTTCACAACATATTTGATAAATTATACTTAAAAACATGAAATCTACACTATGAGCATTTATTTCCCTTTAGATTTATGGATTTGTAATTTTTTTTTTTTTTTTTTTTTTTTCGTATGCAAATGAAAAATTATAAATATGTAGAAAATAGAGAATAACCAAATAAAAAATCACAAACCATGATTAGACACAAGATATAGTCTAAAAAACCCTTTTGGGAGAAAACCCGACTAGAATATGAGGCTCCACTGCTCTCTTTATCTGAATAGAAAATTGCTTCGAGTACAAAGAAGTACGACATGTGGCATGTGGGATACTATAGTGCAAAAATATTCTCCTTGTGCTCCCTCCCTATTACTCTTGGCTACTTTTCTTGTCTATGGAACAAATGCACTTGAAAAGAATGAAGCCCATTTTCCTCCTAGTGGCTTGGTTATAACACAACATGATATCCTATTGGTGGTTAGGTTTGACTCCCTCATCTATTAACCAAAGTTATAATGTGGACCCTTCTAGAGATTTATTCATCATGATCATGCAACTATCCAGTTTTCCTCAAGTAATGGGGGTTGATGTGGCATCCTCTCAAATTATGGTGGAAAAAGCATGAAGCTCAACTTCCAAGTGGCATAACTTTTTCATATGGACTCCAATTGAGGCGATTATTGCATCGTTGGAAAGGTTTATTTGTGTAAAATAAGAAAAATAGTGTCGTGATAAAGTGAAAAAAAAATTAGCCCAAAAAAATGTTATTTTATGTCTCAAAATTCTCTTGGAAGGTTTCAGACCTTAATTTTCCAAATTGGGTCTTGCTGGTAAAAATGGTCCTATGAGATGATTCCTCCACTTTTTCCACTCTAAAAACATCGAGATGGATGAAAAATGACACCATGATCCAATATGGATCACCTACATAGGAATAATCAAGAGAACCATGCTTTAAGTTGAACAATATAAGTTCAATCATAATATCTTTCATAGAATTGGTCTAAATGTTTAACTTTTAGGCCCTTTTTTGGCATATTTTTGGGTTAAATTTGCCTAAAATCTGGTAGGGACTAGTTGGCATTGCATGTTTGAGTTGTATAGTCTACAAAATCCAAGTGCCTTGGAGGTTTTTTATGGCATTGAATCCATTTATGTATTCCAAAATGAAATTTAAATAACAAAAAAACACAATATTGCCAAAAATTGTATCACCAAATTTTGACAAAAAATATTAAAATGTAGAATAGTTAGACTGTGCCTATTTCCTACTTTGTAGTATGTTGATAAGTCAATGTTTATGTTGTTTATTAGTCAAAGTTCATAGTTCAAACATAAGGGATGTGTCAAAATATTTATACCTCACAAAAACAATATGTGTAGGCCAACACACAATAGATTGTATCACATAGAATATCTCTAGCACTTATAGATCTTGATGAAATAAGTTGTATTACAAAGAGAAACTAGTGCATACAATGAATTCTTTTGTTTCTATTGTTGGTGGTACTCAGTGAAAAAGTTAATTATCTAAAATGGTTGAGGAATATTGATTATACCCTAATATTAAATGATCTTTGGAATGACATTTTTTATGATGATACAAAAACTATCAAACCACCAATACATAAAGAGCTTTCCAAATGGACAAACAATTACAAAAAAGCTTGTGCATCGATTGTTGTTTCTTTAAGTGTGAATGTGAGTTGTCATATCAAATTTATCAAATATTCTTGGAGTGAAACTTTGAAGAAGATGAAATATTTGTGTGATTCACACTTAGAATTGGAGTTGATTCAGTTATTGATGAAGCTCTTTAACCTAGAAATTAAGGATAACAATCCCATAGATTTAGTTTCCAAAGTTAAATCCAACATGCATGATGTTGATGCTACTGGTATGAAGATAGAAATTGCTCTCATGGACTTCATTAAGGCCCTTTAACTCACATGTTTTCACTATATTGAATCACTTCAAGCTAGTGGATAATTGAAGTCACTCAATTTTTACTTTTTGGTGGAGAAAATTGCAGAATGTTAGAAATATTTTGGGAAGAAGACAACTTACCCCACTAGAGAGAGTGTGTGCCTTTCTAAAAAGGAAACAATCCAACACATGATTATTCTGGAAGAGAAGCTACAAAAAGAGGTTGTGAAAAGAATAATTTCGGAGGTGTAAGGGTTTGAGGGTGCAAGGGTATTGTAGGCACAATCAAGGTGAGAGATTTTATCTTCACTATGTTTGTTATGGTAAGAATGGACATGAAGCAAAGTCATGTGGACTCTTAATGTGGAAAAATAAAAAAGACAAGAAAAAGTTGAAGTTCCTAAATCCACTTAATTGGTTGTTCATTTCAGTAATGGCATAAATGAAGAGTTTTTCAAAGCCCCTTTTGATTGTAAGAAAGATGCCTAGTTGGTTGACACTAGTGCTACTTACCAAATGAAATTTTAGAGAGATTTCTTTGAAGAATTGAATTACAATGTAGAGGGTGCAATATACTTTGTAAATAGATCTAGTCTCAAACCTATATAAATTGGCACCTTTAGGCTCAAATTTCTTTAATTCCCACATTTTATTTCACATGATGTTCTTTATCTTCCCATGTTGTATATTAACTGATTTTCTATTGTGCACATTTGGTAGAAAGGGAATTCCATTCAATTTTTTTATGGGAAATTTGAAATAACTTGTTTTGAAAATATAGTCATCATGAAATTGTTGAATTTGAAAGGGACATTTACAGATGGACATAATTTGCATGTCTTTCTCACTATGATGAAGGTTTGTTATCTTCTAGTCTCTTACAACTTGCTATATTTGGGCATATCAACTATGATAGTCTGTATATGCTAAATGAAAATGGTATTTTAGTTTGTGTACCATTCTGAGGAATTTGAAGCAAGGTGAGGCTTGTATCCTTGGCAAACACAGCAAACAAAATTTTCATGACACCAATCCTAGAGCATATATAAATCTAGAATTGGAACTCTAATTTGTGCATCCTCATGGTTTTTGCATCTATTTTTTGTAATAAAATATATCATGTATTTCATTCATGTCCACATCGAGATGTGTTTGGTTTATTTGTTGAAAAATAAGTCTCAAAAATTTCAAAATCCTCATCAGAATGGTGTAGTAACAGAATGTATGGGATTATCTTCAATGGTATGTTCAATTCTATTTTCAAGATTGTGAAGTTAATGTTTTGGAATGATATTGTTATTTGTGAAGTATATGTGAGAAAAATAATTTCATCTCATTCTCTTGGAAGAAATAATCCTTATGAAATTTAGTATGGTCACATTCCTTTAGTGATACATCTCAAGGTTTTTGGTTCCACTTGTTGTGTCTTAATTTCTAAGGAGAAAAGAAACAAACTAGGTACATGGATTTGAAAGTGCATTATCTTGGGGTACTCAAGTACCATCAAGGCATATTTTATTTATGACAAGGTAAAGAAAATTTTCATTATTTCCATAGATTTGTTTTTCCCTAAGTATATCAAGAATGACAAGACTCTTGAGTGGAATTTTGAGGCATACCGTGAATTTGAAGATGAGATTCCATGTCTTGGTGTGATCCTTATCTTGGATAAATATTTGGAATATCCTTTTGAAGGACCATCTCCCCCTCATAAAGAAGATCCATCCATTTCATCTAAATATGGTGTTCAATTAGATGATTTAATTAAGAGGATTGAATGTTGAACCTTGATGGAAATGCAAGACCATCTCAATCAGTGGAGAAACCGAGAGCATCATAGAAAGGTTCAAAGTGGCTCATAAAGACAGTTAAAATTTTTCATTCTCATGAGGTTTGAAAGACATGAACCATAACCTTAGTAATACAAGATTATGGAGGTCTAAGATTATGGAGGTGATGTAGATAATTCAAATTTAGATGATGTAAATTATATGGTTGTAAATTGAATTTATATACTAACATTGAACCAAACTTCCTTTCAAGAAACTACTTTTTACGATGAACAAAAAGAATCCATGCAAAATGAGCATGGTGCTCTCATCAATAATGGGACATATAAGTTGGTGGGTATTCCATTTGGAACCAAACCAATTTACTATTGGTGGGTCTACAAGAAAAAGGACAACTGATATGGCTCATTTGACAAGAATAAGATAAGGCTTGTGGTTAATGGATATGCATGGAAATAAGACATAGACTATGAGTATAATTTTTCCCCAACAATAAAATGGGCTACGATTTTTGCATTTTTGGCTTTTGTAGGACATGGTAGGTGGAAAATTCATCATATTGATGTAAAGATAAACTTCTTGAATTGATATTTCAAAGAGAATGTCAACATGTATCAAATAGAAGGATTTTCTATAAAGGTCCTAGATTATAAGGTATTGAAGCTCATCAAGTCTTTGTATGGCCTAAAGAAAGCACCTCACACATTGCATGAAAAGTTATTTGAGTATATTTTGATGATCAATTTCAACCATTTTAATATTGATTATGCAACTTTGTTTTTCATGAAAATTCACAAAACTATTGTATATGTTGTGATGTATGTAGACAATATTTTAATAACAAGGAACCATGAAAACATATATTGTATCTATACAGAAAGAATTAAAGAATTTTTTTTTGATGAAAAGCATCAAACTTATTCACTACTATATGGGTATTGAAGTAACTCAGAATCCAAAGCATGTATTCATTTCTGAAAGAATTACATTAGATAATTTTAAACAAATTTGACATGTTGATTGTAATAATATTTTTACTCCAATGGGGTAAAATCTGAAGCTAACATTAAAGGAATGGAATGAATTTGAGGATGAAACTAAACATTTATAACTAGTGGGGAGTTTTATATATCTTACTATTACTAGACCAACTATTTTGTTTGTTGTTTGGATCCTTTCTAGGTTCATGCAGAAACCTTGTGAAGGATATTGGTGTGCTATATGAATATTTTTAAGTTACTTGAAGGGAATTCAATAATTTGGACTCAAATACTCTAAGGTGGAGGGCTTAAAAATAGTTGGACATACAAATTCAAACTTTTATGGGGATAAGGAGAATGAAGTGTCTACTTCAAGATACATCATGATTCTTGGATCAATAACTATGTCTTGGAGATCAAGCAAACAATCTATTGCAATAGATTCCAATATAGAGCATAATATGTGGTTATTACAAAGGGAATAGAGGAGATTGTGTGGTTTAAGAAAATATTATATGATTTATAGGAGAAACAGGTAAATGATACTATGCTTTTTAGTAACAACACTTTTGCAATAAATTTGGCAAGAATCCTATATTCTATGATTGAACCAAACACATCAACATGGTACCACTTGATTCGACATCATGTAGAGGCCAAGACCATTTAGTTGGTACATTGATTCATAAGTGAGCAAATTGTAGACATCTTCACCAAAGCACTTGGAAGAGAAAATTTTTAAAAGTTAAGAAAGATATTGGACTTAAATACACCTCTTCAATAGTAAGGGGTGGGGGATGGATAATTTCAAATACAAATCCTTGTGATTATGGTATTATAATATTTTTATCTAGGAGAAAATGAAGAGTCACATGAATTTGAAGAACCATTTGACTTGTGGGAAGATAAAACCAAAGGGAAGATAAAACCAAAGGTCATGTATGTATGTATGTATACACACATACACACACACACATATATATAATAAAAATGTTAATGCATGGAGTTATTAAATCCCCATAATGTAACAATTAAAGTTGAATTGAAGATTCCAATGTAGGATGGTCAAGTTAAGTAGAATGATTGAATAAATTTTTGATAATGTTGGAAGTTTATTTTGGCATTCGCCAAAAAATATAAACACAACATAGTTCTTTTCCCCATTTGAAGATGACCATAGCTGATCTATTTTGGTGGGATCGTTATGTCTATTCCTTGAGGATGGGAAAGAATTCCATCATTACAAATTAAAATAATTCCAAGGAATTACTCAAATCAGAATTATATCCCATAAACCATGAAGAGAAGTGGCTAATAAAATGATAATACCTTTCACAAGAGAAAGGACAAGGTGTACAAGAATACACATTGGAAGTCCAAAATTAATGCATCATGATGACTATCATGTTGGAAAAGTTGGGGCTAGAGGTGAAGTACCTTGGAGGCCTTTTCAACTACATCTAAAGGAAATTGCAATGAATTAGTGTAAAATTCATACATGAAACACATGATTTTTTTTTTACACATTGAGTTGGATTCCAAGAAGGGGCAATGGAAAAATATTACACTATATGACTGTTACTATTAATGTTTTCTTTTAGGGTTACTGTAAAAGTTCTTATGCTATGTCTTGTGATGCTTCATGAGATTTAGGGTACATGGTATATGAACAACAAATGGATTTTTCGTGATGGATTTTCACATTAGATATGGCTTACTTAGTGGTTCCTTAACCTTAATTAGGTGTTTTATTGATATTATTACCTAAAGTATTGGATATTTCTAGACAACTTTGGTGATGTTATACATGATAGCCGTATGGAGATGGTTACTTGTTTAGACAATTACCTACTTTGAAGGATAATAATTTTTCATCAAGTAGGAGGGAACGGGGCCTTAGACAAAAAATGGTAGTTTTGGTGCTTTCTTAGAGTCTTGGAGTTGGATTAGGGATGCTTGGGTTGTGAAAATGTTAATGTAGGGGGTTGTGGAGCCAATGGATTACATTTCTTACAAAGATGGTTCGAGTCATTGGAGGCTTGTGTGAGGAGCACCATACACACCTTATGGAGCACCATTGCATTTGGAGCCTTGTTTGTGGGTGAATAATATTCAAGCTTGAAATATGTAACTTTGGAGTTTGGTGCTCCATATTTCTAAGCCTACATGTGTTATTGTAAGTTTCTTGTAAGTGAATTTGATGTATGTGTTGTTGGCCTTCCTCATATCTCATATATATGGAGGAAGGAGATAATACTTCATTCTCTCATCATTCTTGATTCTTGTATAGAGATGTATTCAAGATAAGTGCACTATTTCTTTTCCTTCTCTTGAATCATATTTTGTACATGATATCTTTTTCTCTTTTAGAGTTGTTAAGGTTTCTTGAAGCTTCATGGGGCATATTAAAGACTAGGGTTAGGGTTTCATCCCTTGGATATTTGGAGGTCAGGGTTTTGATTTGAAATCTTAGGTTGAACTTGGTGAAGAGAAGAAGAAGAGGAGACATCCTGCCTTGGAGGACATGCTAGTTTCATGCTTGCTTGTTGTAGATACATGGTGTTAGGGTTTTTTTTGGTCTTCCCTTGATATGGTTTTGAAGAGCTAGAGTATTGGACTAAACTTGGCATGAAACTATTGCATGTACATGAATTTAATCTTTATATGTGTATGTATGTATGCATATGTATGTATGAAGACAATTTTGGATGACTAAAAAATCCACACACACACATAGAGTTTCTAGTTGTCCAAAATTGCCTTATTGAAATATTAAATTTTTTCCATCATTTTCTTCATAGGTTGGTACTTTTGAGCACTTGTATGCCTTCTTGATTTGACATAAGTTAACACTAAAATTATTGCATGATTTAACATTAATATTAAGAGTATATGGAAATTTATTTATTTATCTACATCTGTCATAGAGTGAATTTTAGATATGGATTTTGCATGAAAAGCTTTCCTTATAAGGATGAAACTTCTTGGTACACATTTGATATATTTTCTCTTAAGTTTCTTTGTTGATTTGTGATGTTAAGAGGTAAATATATATTATTTTTAGTATTTTATTTATATTTTATAACATCCCTAAGGCTAAAAATTTACATGGCTAGTGTGTGGAAAACTATTAGGAAATAGTTAGGTTTCATATTTATTTATAACTAATGATAGCATAGAGTTCACATGCATTATATTATATATATATATATATATATATATATATATATATATATATATATATATATATATATATATATATTATATATATATATATATATTTTGAGATCACTCTATGTGTAAAAGGGAGCTCTTATTTTAGTTAAATATTACTTGGGAATATGTGTTTAACCTAGTTAAATTTGTTTGGGTGTGATACCCTAGGTTGCTTGGAGGAGAAGCTCCTATACCTTTGGAAGGGTCTATCTACTTCATCTACCATTAGTTTGTTTATTTCAGGATTATTTAAAATGTGTAAGATGAATCTCCATATTATAGAGTGTGGAAAGTTGGATGGAGCTTTAAATTTTATTCCTTGGAATCTTAGAATTCAATTGCTTATGGACGAAATTGATCTCTAGGAGCATGTTGTGAAATAGACTATAAAACTATACATAGACAAACCCATAAGTAACATTAAGAAGGAAATAAATTTAAAATTTAGTTTAAACACCATTCTAAGGTCACTTATAACCCTATGAGTGCATTATTATCTTCAAGATCTTTCTAATAATTGTACTCTTGATCAAATCCAACATTTTAGCACAAAGTTAGGGCTTTTTTGAGTTTCTTAAGGATTTTTTCTCCTACGATAACATTGTCCATACATTTCATCACATATGTTAGATGATGTGGCATTCTGTGATTTCACCTAAATACTTTTATGGATAGACCTTGCATTACATGATTATTGAGGAATCGTGTCTTAATTCATATTATCACATCATGGGAAAAGTTCGCCCTCATTTCACATTGCAATCTCATATAATTTCTTATCATGCCCAAACTTTTAATTCATGCAACACATTACATATTGGAAGGTGTTTTTGCTTGAGATGGATCATATCTTCCACTTTATGGTGTCATTTAAAATTTTTGGATCCTGTAGATTTTTGTACCTCTCTCAAACTTATCATTTCACCCCAGAGATTTTCACTATGTGATATTTCTAATCTCAAATAATGTTGTTTTAATTTTTACATCTCTCTATGTTGTTTCAATTACTTTAACTCGATTCAATTGTTTAGTTAGAATTATTTAAATAAAAATTAATAATTTTCATCAATCAATAGTAATTGAAGATAGAACAATAATGCTATGGCAATAGGATACAATCAACGCATCAACAAGAGACTAGGTTTGGTCAAAGACCAGGGAAAAACCCCACAAGGGGGAAAACCCTTTGAAATTATTCTTCTATTAGAATGTAATAAAATATTCAACACATAGTACAATCGGCCCAAATATCCAACAATGTCAATCAAACAATATCAAAAATATGATCCCAACAACAATACCGATCAAAGTTAGCTTTTCGAACATGCGGCCAATCACAGTTAATTGTGGTTGATTTTCAAACTGAAACCCTACATCCCAACAGTATGGAGGAAGAGGTATGCATGAAATTGAGATGATCCAACCACATGGATGATCTTGATTTCCTGTATTTATAACAAAAAAAATTCCTGTGTAAGTCCTGCAACTGGAACCCGAAAACCCTAATCACATGAGCAAACTTCAGGCCCTGCAATTTTAGACTTGTATGAACCAAACTTCATACCTACGAAAACCAATCCAATTAAGAGAGGAAGAAGAAGATGCTTGATGATGATATCCAAATGAGGGTCACTTGAATTATATTTATAGGCTTCCAATGGTGTCTAATTTCTTGTTAGGGCCAACCTGTCTTTTTGTGCACACGTGGGATTCAATTTAAAAATACACTTTCCCTTGTCCAAATTAAGTGATTCAAAATTCAAAATCGGTCCTCTCGAAAAGAAAACTCTAGTCCCATAATTGGAATTTGTCATTCAACTGCCGAATTAACACTCACCCTTAGTTATGGATAAATTCCAACTGCATCATGTAATCATCATAGGTATCCTGTCATCATATCATGTCCCAACTTTGCTCAAATATATCTACTGAATCATTCTTGAATCTAAAGAAAAAGAATAATTAGAGAGAATTAGATACCACCCTCTCAGGACAATGGGGAAGTTCTTATGGGACACTCTCACCTGATGTCATCTCATAGGGGAGCACACATCTTCCACCCTATATCGAACAATAAGCGAGATACAATATCTCATCCATCTTATTGCTTCCTAATCTTACCAACAATGACCTCAAGGTTCATGTGCTAGAACACCTTGAATCATAATCAAGCTTGGGTGAGATACCTGACTTACCAAAGGTAAGGATCACACACTCCCAAGCCCTCTCAACCCGTTGGCCAAAAGGGGGGCTACAATCCTAACAATCCCAACTTGTGGGTATGATGCAAACTAGGGTATACTCTACTAGACTAAGATAGGGGAGAAACATCTTACACCCTATGGGTGATATATAATGGTGATACCTTATTGTCCATATATCCCTCAACCCTGGGAGATCTTCATCGTAATGCCTCACCTAGGGAGCTCAGATAGGGGGGAAGAGCTAGCTTAGTGTCCTTGATCAATGATACCCCTTATTAGGAGGGGTCACATCCATTAGTCAAAGTGGCTCTCTAAAGACCAAGAATGCCCCTTTCGGCAAAGCCTTGGTGAGAATATCCACAATCTGCTCGTTTATTGATATGTGATGGAGTTTAACAGTTCCTCTCTACACCATGTATGGAATGTAATGATATCAGATCTTTATGCACTTGGACTTGTCATGAAATAAGAGATTCTCTGCCTAACGGATCCCAGTATTGTTGTCATAATATATCATTCTAGTGTCTAGGACTTGTTCAAATAACCCTTTAAAGATATTTCTCAACCAGATTGTTTCACAACTAGCCATGCTAGTGGCAATATACTCTGCCTCTGCAATAATCAATGCTACAAAATTCTGTTTCCTGCTCATCCAAGATATCATGGCAGATCCAAGGCTAAAACAACATCCAAAATTTCTTTTCCTGTCAACAACCTTTCCTACCTAGTCAACATCAATATATCCTTGTAGTCGAACATCTCTGACAGAATATCTCAAACCAAAGGTGATTGTCCCATGAAAATATCTCAAAATGTGTTTGGCAACAACCCAATGTGTATGGAGAGGTTTGATCATGAATTGAATCAACGTGTTCACTTCATATAATATGTATGGATGATTTTTTACTAAGAACATTAGAGCCCAAATCAACTATCTATACTTGGATGGATTTTCCAAATTAGGTCTTGCATCTTCTCCACATAACTTCTTGAAATTCATTTCCATCGATGTGACCAAGGGCTTGCATTCTGTCATTCCAAATATCTCCAACAACTTCACAACATATTTTACTTGTGAAAGGAAGATCTTAGTAGGCCTTTCCACACCTCAAGGCCTAGGAAGTAGTGCATGAGTCCAAGGTCTTTCATCTCAAATTCAGAGGTTATCTCCCTCTTACACTCGATCATCAGGGGATCACTACCTATCATAAATAGATCGTCAACATATAAAACCAAAATCAATGGCATAACTTGGACTACCTTGAATTATAGGTTGGGATTGACATTGATTTTTGTGAGTCTAATATTAATCAGTTAAATATATATGTGGACATACCATGCTCTGGGAGCTTGATTCAAACCATACAATTCCTTTGACTTCAACTTGCAAACATGTGCCTTTCAATCCTTTACTTCAAATCCATGTGGCTGCTCAATGTACACTTCTTCTTGTAACATGCCATGAAGGAATGATGTCTTCATGTCCATTTAATGAAGGATCCATCCTTCACTTGAAACAAAGGAAATAAATGAAAGAATGGTTGTATATAGAGCCACACGAGAAAATATATTTTCATAATCTTTTCCCTCTTATTAGGAGAATCCTTGGGTCACAAACCTTGCCTTATATTTCTCAATGATTCCATTGACTCCATGTTTGATCTTGAATAGCCATTTTGAAGTCACAACATATGTCCCCTTCAATCTTGACACAACATCCCATACATCATTCTTCATAATTGATTTGTGCTCTTCGGCCATAACATCCTTCCAGACTTATCAAAGGTGTGAGGCTCAAGTTGAATCATATTTCTCATAGCTACAAAATATCCCTGGTACCTGCATGGCTTCTTGATTTATTTAAAATACCTTCTCATGAGAATGTGTCTTTGAACATCTTGTAATGTGTCATGAAGCCAAAGTGGTATCTTCCTAGTAGGGGGATCACATGGAGGAGGATCCAAGGGGTCCATAGGCTCCATGGGATCATCAAAAATGTCTCTCTCAGATTAAGGCACAAAATGTCCGTCCAAAATATCCATATCATCATTCTTCTTCTTAGGCGAAGGAGGCAGAGGAAGGTCCCTTGCTTTTCCAAGGGAAAAATTTTCATCAAATATTACATCCCTGCTAATTTCAACTTGCCTTTGACCAGGAATATATATTCTAAATGCTTTATAATATTCACAATATCCAACAAATGTACCTTTTCTTTATGTGGCTTCAAGCTTGTTCCTTTTGTCCTTTGCCATGTGAAAATATACGGGGAAACCAAATATACAAAGATGATCAACATCAAGCTTGACACCTATGAATACTTATTTGGGAGTTTCGTTGTCAAATTCTTGATTAGGCACCCTATTTTGAACATATAAAACTGCATTAGTAGCTTCTCCATAAAAAATTTCATCAACTTTTGATCATGGAACACGACATAGGAAACTTCTACAATAGACTTGTTCTTTCTTTAGGCTACTCCACTTTGTTAAGGATTATAGGGAACAATCGTCTCTTTCTTGATGCCTTCCTTCTTGCATAAATCTATGAATTCATTGGAAATGTGCTCTCCATCATTGTCAGACATGAAGATATCAATTTTCTCCCTTGTTTGATTTTCGACCAAAGCCATGAAATTCTTGAACAAATCAAAAGCCTCATCCTTATGCTTCAAGTAATATATCCATGTCTTCCTTGAGAAATCATCAGTGGAGGTAATGTAGTAGAGCGGACCACCAAGAAAATGTATGAGTATTAGATGACATATGTTCGAATGATGAGCCAAAGAATGTAATTTGTCTTATTCTCACTAGAGGGGAATGGTCCCTATTATTGCTCAAACTAGTAAGGGTCCTAGAAGGGGTTCCTAAAGAGAAACTACTAGGTTGCGGGAAACAATGGAGAGATAACCCACTGTCACCTCAGCTAAGGCTCCCTACTCTTTATAGAGTTTCACCAATGGGAGGAGTCTTGTTATATGAGGAATCATGATAATATATGGTCAATGATAAGATAAGGAAGTTATTCCTATACCTATTAAGAAGAGATACTCAACTAAATGGGTTTCTTTCTTTAGAAGCAAGGTGATGGGCTCTCTAGGAAGGGATAAGAGGGCCTTTGAGGATAGGATTTAACAGTATGCCTTGTCAAGTTGGCCTCTAGTCTCAATAGGCCTTATGGATACTTGACTTCTAAGTGATCTTTGTGGAATTGGAGTCAACAAGTTGTGAGATGACAAAGGGCCAAGTGAACCCAAAATCAGGTCAAGGATATGGAGTTGATCAATCAAGGATGTACTTGAACTAATTGGGGAGATGAAGGGGATCCAAGACAGAATATTCATTTGATGATTTATTGCTATGATCCTAATTAGGTCACTAGATAATGGGAAATCAAGGAAATAATTGATCTTTGAGCTAGGGCCTGAAATATATCAAGATAACACTGTAGGAATTTTGTAAAATTTGGAGGGACTCTAGAAGAAATACCAATGCAGTTGTGGGAAAGATATAAAATTCCTTGTATGGATGAAATTTTAAGAAAAGTGATGCCCTAGGTGACCTATGGAATATAGGCCTAGAAGAAGGGGAAAGGTGAGAGGAATTCTCTTTGAAAATGATCAACTATCGAAGGATCATTTCATTATCCTTTGGGGAAGATGGAGTGAAGATGAAATTTTTAATTTAGAGGAACTACACCTAATCAAGGAGCCTCCTAGACAACTTCGCATGACAATTAGGGCATGAGAGAAGCTACTAGAAGAATTTAAACTTATTGGAATAATTGATGACTTATCAATATGTGTTCAATAGAAATAATCTTTAGGAACATTCACCCTTTCACACATGATAAAATGAGATTATGAAACACTACAAAAGACTAAATTTCTGCAATTTCGCATAACAAAAGTAGTAAATTTCAGATATGGTATAGAAAAAAACCCAACAAAATCAATGTATTAAATCCAATAACAAGAATAGTCATGAAAAATTACTTACATGTGTAAAGAATATATTGAATCACCAAATTATTCCAATAATGAAGCTCCACAAAAAGAGAAAGATATCCAAACATAAAAATTCATCCATTACATCCAAAGTCCTCCTTCAAAAGGGATAGAAAAAATTTGACAAGAGATAAGAACCCAATCCAAGTAATGATGAATGAGAGATAATGCCTCTCTTCTATTTATACAATTCAAATAGCCTAATTTGGACTAATAATTCCCCTAGAAGAAAATAATGTGCATAATAATAATATTTTTTGGTTACAAGCCTACCAAAATATCTCAATAACATAAGAATAAGCCTCTCAAGAGGGCAGAACGATCATTATAGTGAGTCTTTGGGCCTTTAAGGATTCCTAATGAAGTCCAAGGGGTTCCATGATGTAGAATTGGACTCCAAACATAGTGGACAAAGGGTTGGTCCCTTGTTTTCCAAGAAAGAACCTGTGGTGCTCCCAAGTGGGTGTGGGGGCACAAGGGCACCCTCATGGGTCTCCAAGTGGACCGAAAATATCCTTAGACCATATGAAAGGGCTAGGTTGATGACACAAGCCCTCCTTCTATAGTGGGAGACATCCTATGGACCCTAGAACATCTGCCAAGTGTATGGTGCAAGTGTGAAGTTGACTAGGCATAGTGAACCAGGTGCATCAGCCTCATCCAACATGGTGGAACATAAACAATCAATGATCAGTGCTGAGGATTCATGAAGTATTCTTTGCTATGGTGGAGGCCCATGACTCTCAACGCTCACCTTACAAGTGCCAATGTGGCCCTCTAGAGGGCGAGGACACCATATAGGGAGACAAAGCCCCAAATGGAGACCCAACTGCAATCTTGCATATGATACAATGCATCCCATTTCCCTCTAATACAAAAAATCATCAGAATAATCAGTTAAAAGAGCTTACAAGTCATGGAATTAATAGGGCACTTCATGGTGGCATGCCCTTCCATAATAGGCTTTGGCATGTACAAGTATCTCCAAGCTCAATAAGGGTGTTAACCAATGATCCTATTAGGTGGTTTCATCCTTTAAAGGGGGTGACATGTCCATGGTAGATCCCTCAAGTGGTAGGTGGAAAATGATAAAGTAATGGAACAAAGTCGGGATGAGGGGAATCATCTAGACCACATGTTATCGTACAAGGGTATATATGATAAGGGAAGTTGACACCTGGGTATATAAGTGTAGGAGGGAGCAAATAATGGTACATGAGTTACCCCAAACTTTGTTTTTCCACCATTCTTCATATCCCTTTTTCCTTTGATTGATTTTTCTTCATAACTGCTCGGGGCTCTAGGGGATGAGAGCATGATGTGTAATATGTAGTAGTGGATACCCCCTTAAGGTGGGGTAGTTCATCTCCCACAAGGGGTTGGGACAATCATGGGTTACTTAATGATGGAGGGGGAACATCTAGGGTCCATAGGAACTAGGGTGATGGCTATGGATAAGGGGTAGAGCTCATGTTTTGATTTTTTCCATGTGCTAAATTTGTATGTCCTGACCAAATTTTGCATTTGTGGTGCATTTACTATTGAGAGTGGCCAAATTATGCTTTTTCTTTTCTTATTAGCTGCATGAACCTCTACGCATTGTTCCAGGCCTTGACCCGTGGTGTCGATGAGGGGAGGGAGAGGCTAACCCTATGTTGACCCAGTAGGCACATGTGGACCCGAATGGGAAAAGAGATGAATGGGGCTAAAATGAATGGAAGGGAGTGACATATATGGTTTCGATAAGTGGGACCACACAACCAAAATTGGGGTTTCCCATGTAGTTCCAACCCTAAAGCTAATGGCTAATAAAGGAGATCCCACGAGACTAGGATGCAAGGCTAACCATGAAATGAAGTAGTGGACATAAGAGTACAAACATAGCCCACTCTTTTTGTTGAATCCCCCCACCAATCCATGTCCAAAAGTTCCCATGAAAAGTAAGGAAAACTACTCAACTATACCAATGAAAAGCCATACCTTCGGGGTCGGGAGGCCCACCTTCATACATACAATCATAACAAGTGGGTGGGGGACCACATGGCTGGGTTAGGTGGTGGATATAATGGCACATCGAGCTATCTAGTGGCTGCAAGGGGTTGCTAGCTGGCAGATGAGGACCATCTAGGAGATAAATTTTCTCCTATATACACTACCCACGGGTGGTGGGTAACATCTGGCTCTATCTAGGACATGAGCTCTCAGAGAGATGCATAAAGATACTTGAACATGAGGTCATGGTAACACCAACAATCTCTTGGTACCATAGGCCTGTTACCTGCACACAGGGAAACATGTTTTTGTGGTGTCTTATGATCACCCACGCTTAGTATTAGGCCATAAAAATAAAAAAGAGAGTAAAATGAAAATTTAATCTAAATTCAACTAATCTAACATGAAAACATCATATGATTTTAGTTGTAATGAAAAAAATGAGTGTGCAATGCATACTACCCTAACACACATGTTACATCACCCAAATAATAAGTGTAATCATAGACCCAATATAACCAACATATCATCCAGTCAATATGAAAGCAACTGCCCTTTTGCTCACTCATGCAATGGATCCAAAGTCAAGGGTAGGAATTACAACATGGAAGGTCATAAGGGTGGGAAGCTAGAAAATGAAGTGACCATGCATGGAGTATCATGAGGAAAGAGGGAGCCAATGGATGCAATCTTTTCCACAAGAGACTTTCTTATAACCAAAAGATAGAGATATCAACAATTAATCTCATGAACCTCTGATGAATGGAAACCTCAGGAATATCATCCCCATCATGCCCCCCATAATTAATGTTATGATTTATGACCACCTTAGGCTCATAACTAAGATGAAAGGGAGACCAATGAAAAGGGGGGGAAACAAGTAGGTTTTTGATGATAATTATATTTACAATCTTGAGGGTATGAGGGGGAAGGAGGGATACGTTTGATGAATAGTTCTTCCTTAACATCATACCTAGGAGAGGAAAAGGGGTAATCCATAATTGTGATAATGTGAGAATGGTCAAGGTGAGCGTTCCTAGATGTAGCTATGCTATTAGGATCCCAAGGAAGGTCAAGAAAAATACGGCCTTTGTTAGTGTTATCATTAGTGTCATAAACGAGGCCTACCATTTCCAATGAACCTCCTTCATGCGTGAGAAAACCATGATACTCCCTTTCTATGGTGTGAGTAAGAATATCATCATGAGTAATTCCCTAGGGAAAAGGATAATCATTTATAACCTCATTTTTAGTGTAGTATCATAAATAGGGTTGTAGTAAAACTGATGGTTTCCCACATCCCACTTTCCCTCGTTAATGCATAAGAAATCGAAATTTCATCATCATAGGGAGCTATAATATTCATGCCTTCAAATTCCCTTTCCTGAATGAAAGTCCTCACTTCATCCTGTTGATCCTCATGGACTTTGATGGGGCTCTCATTCATGTCATCCAAATTCTCAATCCTTAAATTTTCATCCTAAAGGTCCTCATCGCTATATTCTTTAGATTGATTCCATTATTCCATATATTCCTCACTTTCATGATGATCCTACACATTTGAAATTTCTTCAGTGTCACCTTGATCATCCATTTTATTACCTTTTGCGGGGTTTTGTGACTGATTATAATATTTTTCATTGATTAGGTCAATCAGAATATTAAAAGCACAACTGAGGCTAGAAAAGTCAAGTAGACGACTAGGATCCTTCTCGTAGGCACACATCATTATGTAGAGTTTCTTTTGTTTTGACCCATGAAACCTAAGCATGAATTCCTTATCCATGTTTTCCAATTAATCTTCATAAAACTCAACTTATTTGTCCACATCCTTTTGTAGTTCTTGAAGGTCTTGATCATTGAATTTTGAAAATGTAAGACTAAGCTTAATCTCTTTTTGGAAATAGTCCATTTTTCATGAATTTTCATATTAAGATTAAAATGGAGTTGCCAGGTTGAATTAGAATACCTTGATAGATTCTTACTTCACCCTACAAGCATTAACTTTGAAGTTCAATTAAGAACTAGGGATTCATTCTTCCATTGGAGTCGTAAATAATGATATGTCAATATGTCGTATGGGGAACAAAAAAAATGTCTCGTGTCCTCTGAAACGGTGTAAAATTTTTATCGCTCAAACTAAAAGGGGCCCTAGGAGGGGTTCCTATAGAGAAACTACTAAGTCGGGGGAAACAATGGAGCGATAGCCCACTGTCACCTCAACTAAGGCTCCCTGCTCTTTATGGAATTTCACCAATGGGACGAGACCTAGTATATGAGGAATCACGAGAATATGTGGTCAATGATAAGATAAGGAAGTGATTCCTATGCCTATTCATAAGAGAGACTCAACTAAATGGGTTGCTTTCTTTAGAAGCAAGGTGATGGGATCTCTAGGAAGGAATAAGAGGGCCTTTGAGAATAGGGCTTAAGAGTATGCCTTGTCAAGGTATTCCCTAGTATAAAAATTCCTTATGGATGCTTGAATTCTAAGTGATCTTTGTGTAATTGGAGTCATCAAGTTGCAGGACCATAAAGGGCCAAGTGAACCCAAAATCAGGTCAATGATATGGAGTTGATCAATCAAGGATGTACTTGACCTAGTTAGGGAATGGAAGGGGATCCAAGAAAGAATCTTCTATTGATGATTTAGAGGTATGATCCCAATGAGGTCACTAGCAAATGGGAAACCAAGGGAAAGAATTGATCTTCGAGCTAGGGCCTGAAATATATCAATATCCCACCTTCGAAATTTCATGAAATTTTGAGGGCCTTTAGAAGACACACCGGTGCACTTGTGGGGAAGAGATCAAATTACTTGGATGACTGAATTGTAAGAAAAGTGATACCCTAGGTGACCTATGAAGTCTAGGCCTAGAAGAAGGGCAAAGGTGAGAGGAATTCTCTTTGAAAATGATCACCTATGGAAGGATTAATTCCTTATCCTTTGGGGAAGATGGAGTCAAGATGAAATTTGTGATTTAGAGGAACAAAACCAAATCAAGGAACCTCCTAGACAACTTCAAGTGGCAATTAGGGCATGAGAGAAGCTGCTAGAAGAATTTATACTTTAATTTGAAGTAATTTATGATTGATTAAGTTGTGTTCAATATAAATAATCTCTAGTAACATTCACCCTTTCACACATGATGCATGAGATGATGCAGCGCTACAAAAGATTAAATTTCCACAATTTCACATAAGAAAAGCAGTAAATTTCAGATATAGTACAACGAAAATCCCAGGAATATCAATGCATTAAAGCAAATAACAAGAATAGTCATGAAATTATTACTTACATGTGTAAAGAGTATATCCAGTCACCAAATTATGCCAATAATAAAGCTCTAAGAAAAAAGAAAGATATCCAAACATCAAAATTCATCTATTACATCGAAAATCCTCATCCAAAAGTGTTGGCTTGTTGGGGCCTGACCCAGGTTCGGAGGTGATTTAGCCAAACAAATACTGGTACTACTGGCCCTTTCGTCAACAGTCCACAGAGCACAGACTGAGGTCTCACTCGAAGTAGTATGGGAGGGTGCTAGAACCAGGTTTATACACCCTGGGGATGTTTGATGGGTTCCAAGTGGTTTTCATTTTGACCCTGCGTGCATGTCACTATGCGCACTTATCAGCACCTCGCAGCGTTTGATGCTGTCTTCACACAGCCCTACTCAGGGGCCAAATAGTGTTATTACCCAAGTCCTTATTTGTAACTCGATATTGGTTGATTAACTTAGCTTATCTGTATTCTTTAAGTTATACTTAACAATATTCACCATTCATACAAATGCATGTATTAAATAAACAATATAATTGCAATTGGTATCAAACATGTAATAACATAAGAACAGATACACAGAATTCAGATAAAACTTCTCTTTATTATTCTTCCTCCTCGGTTATAGACTCGACTCGACCCTGCGCACTTAGCTGTAGGGGTCTGCACACTTAGCTGCAGACTCTACTAGGCCTCTGCACACTCAGCTGCAGAGCCTCTTCCTACTACTACGACCCAAGATACTTAGATTCTTTCTCTATGCTCACTATCTTATTCTATTCATTAGATTCCATCTCTTCATTCTTCTCTTTTACAACTTAGAGCCTCGCTCTATTTATACAATCCCATGGTCCGTGGACCATGGGTAGGCTGACACTACATTCAAAACTTAGGGCGGACAACCCTATGACTCTACCATACAATTCATGCCCGCAATTTGTGGAGCTTTACAATAATATTACTCAAAACTTCGGCTTTGAGCCCCAAAACATGCTATGGGGGGATTCCGTGCCCAACACACCTCCAACACAAACATTGTGACTTGCCCTCGAGTCACTCTGTCGGCGTGGCAATCTTGGTGCAAAGTCCCTCCAACTGGTCCCAAATGGTCTTGATGTCTGCAGCGTACTGAGCTACTACTTGATGAACCTGCCACATTCTCTCTTCTGAGGCCTTTGTTTCCAGTGTGCTGCCCTGTATCTATGCATGCATCCCCTGAATATGTGCGAGCTTTCCTTCAATATCTGCCGTGATTGTGAAAGCTTCGTCAATCCATGGCTGGACACGCGCATTGAGAACTGCTTCCTTGTGGTGCATCACGTCCACCTGCTCCTTTAATGCCTTCGCTTGTTGCATCCTCGCAAGCCGCTGAGTGAGGAATACTGTCTACACAGTCCCTCTAATGTTGTCTTACTGCTGTTGGAGTTCTCATGCCTCTGTCTCCAGCTGTTGGATATTGGGATCCTTCTGCAAAGTCGTGAGGACCTCCAGTGTCTATTCCAACATATTCGTACATTCGCACACTGCACCTCCCATATCTTCCAACCATACTGCAATAGCACTGGCACATTTCTCTTTGATTTACGGGGAAGTGGAAGTCTGTGCCTTCAAACGCAGCTCAACGATCTAGAGATTCAGCTCCAGCTGCACCCGTGTTGTCTCTTCTCTCGCGTCGCGAACTCCACTTGACAAACTGTGAATCCACACTTCTATCGGTAGATCTACTGTGATAGCCAGCTCTGGGACGCGTTGGCAAGCGTCGTCTACCGTATTCACCAAATTTTGGTTCTACGACACCAAATTGTTGCGCTACGAGCTGAACTATTCTATGTTAATTTTTAGCTCACTAAGAACCTGGATTGCGCGGCTCTCCCTGGCCCGCAGCTCTGCCGTTATCTCGTCCTGTAATTGATATAGCGTTTCTCGGGGAAGGGAAGCTAGGTTAAGGCCAATGTCTTTCATCATGTTAAGCGGCATTTGATCCATCACATTTGGCGACACTAGAGGTCCCTCTGGCAACACTATTGTGTTTTCCATCCTGCACGCAACATCTGTTTTGCTGCGGAAGTGCCTGCTGTGACATGGGTAGACAAGGTACCTTTTTGAGGGGGCCGCACCTATAATTCCTGTAGCTGCGCCTTGAGGGGCCCCAACACAGTCTGGTGCTCTGTCATAAACTCTTGAAGCACTTCATTGGTGAAAGCAAACCATCTCGCCGATGTCATGGAGGTCACCTTCAGTTAAGGTGATTGGGTCAATGGCCATCTTCGAGGCCTTAACCTTCTTCCTTGGGCCCAATATCTCTATGATGAATGGATGTTTGAGTTGTGTGGATGCGGATCCTGGGTCTGCACTCCCTCCTGCTATTTTTGTGTCCTCTACCTCCTGCCTTGAGGACGTTACTTGGCCCTCCTCTGCCTGTACCATTGTTGCCCCTGCCATCTGCACTGCTATTGCTACTTCGACGACCTTCTTCTGCTCTGCGGCTTCCTGTGCCACTTCACATACTGCCCTTACCTCAGCTGCCACTTTTTCATTCCATCTTCTTGCAGCCAGTTGGGTGACGTGCAACTTGGCATCATCCTTCTTTTTCTGTGTTGTTGCTTTCTCCAGTTCCGCCAAATCTAGGGTGTGCCACTCGGGAGGCCATGTCTCCAATACAGTGAAGATTGTGTCGTCAGTGGCTACAAATGGTAGCTTTATCCACTGCTTCACCAGGTCCTTTCGTGCCCTGATATAAATGTTGTGCATATCTGCCTTGAAGTCTGCAAAACTCTACAGACTATTGTGCACCGTATGTGACAGGTGCGACCTCCTGTTGATCCACATTCAGATGCTCGCCTCCATGAGCACCTAGAAAATTTTTGTATTGCGAATCCGTTTCACGTCCTTGGTGGCCCAGAGCGAAGCGTACTTCATGGCCTCTAGTAAGTCTTGGTCAATGTTGGGAAATTGACTATCCTCTGACAGCTCTCCTGCTACCAGCAAGTTGGATAAAAGCAACCACACGTAGTGGAAGTTCTTACCCTGCTCCTGGGCTTCACGACAGTTGATCAAAAACTCCTCGCAGAGGAATTTGGCCGAGTTGAACTAGGCCCCCTCCATGCACTGCTCGGCCAATGCGACCACCGGCACTGGTAACACATTGACGCGGCATTTTCTCATCACTTTACCGACTAGGAGTTGATTTGCTGCGCGCACCCCCTTTTCCTTGATGCTGGAGATGGCGTAACCCCTCTTCTTTTTCTCCAGCTTATATTTTGCCTTCATTGCTTCTGCAAGGGCCAAATCACTACCTTTCCGGCTATAGTTGCGGGGTCCTTTCCTTTATAAGGGAGTCGAGAAATATGGTGGATGAGGTCTGCTGTGATGGGAATAGGCTCCTCCAGCCATAGATACCCATCATGCACTAGGCAGAGCAACTGCCTGATGATGAAAATGGTGATGGGCGCATGGTGGAAATGTGGTATCCATGATAGGTGCAACAACCCGACCTTTTCCACACTGTGCAGCCATTTTCGCGACTCTAATGCTATCATCGCCCCCTCGGTGTTCTGCTTCATTAAATTCCCGGTCTTTAGGTGCGGGAACTTCTCGCTGTTAGCGAGGTCCCAGTCTTCGAATTTCATGGTTGGTACACGACCTAGATGCATGCCCTCAAATACGATACCGTCAAGGAGGAGTGGGGTCTAAAGTGAACTCTTCGTTGCATCTAGATCCTTTAGTACTTTGGGCTTCCCTTTTTGTAGAGGGACATACGCATGCAGTTTTGCTGCAGAGCACAATGGTTGGATATTCTCCTCCACATCTTCTTCTTCTTCTGCGGTGGTGATCAAGGCCTGCAAATCTTCTTCTTCCTCATCTGTTTCAATTGTGACTACCTTCCCTTTTTCTTCCATTGATAATTTGTTGTGTCGCGGATTCCTTGAGGACATGTGTACTAGACCCATTGCTTGTTTATCCTTCTTTGGCCACGACTTCCGTGGTGATTTAGGGATTTCTGTGACCACCCTAGCACCCTTGGGAACATCCTACACCATGGGGGTCTACGCAGCCTCAACGGCAGTTCCCTCTTCAATTCCCAACCCATCCTTAGTGGTCTTCATCATCTCTACACTGTATTCTGTCTCTCACGAACTTATAGGCTCAATTATCCCTCAGTTCTCAACCCTCTGTGCTCTGCTCAAATGATCAATTCTCAAATGACCAAGTGTTGTTTGCTGGCAAGCCCTGTGAGTTTTATAGCACCTTTCGAATATGAATTCGACCATTCCCCCCAATTTCAGGCCACTAATGCTTTCTTGGAGGCATATTTTCCCAAATCTTGCCCATAACTCGCGTCTTAAATGCCTGTCTCCCGCTCCCTTTGGCCTCAAATCGGACATCCTGTCATGAATAGTAACACTGATGGTCACTTCCCAGCCAACCTATGTGGTAGCAGCCCTCCATGCACGGTCGCAAACCCTATGGAATCTTATTCCTGCGCGCATATCTCATATCGTGCAGCCTCCAGGCAGAATATTTTATAGTCCCGTGCTCCCTTTCAATTGCCTGGAGCGCTAAGACTATCCTTCCTATGGCTAGTTAGGTGGGCGCACCACCCGTGTGGGGCTTCATCTTATCCTCCACCATGGTTCACAGAGAATCCCCATCTTCCATTGTTGTGATCGGCATCGCGCTCTTTACTATTTGCACTACGCTACCCTAGTCACTATGTTTGGCGAGATGCAGTCTCAACCACGACAACAGACTAACCAATTCATGACAATAGCTTTCCAATTCGTCAGTATGACTATCCTTGCCTTTCCATCCTCGGTTTTTCGACGAGAAATGCTTCCTTTATTTCTTTTTCCAGCTTCTTGACCTTTACATCCATTAAAACACTTTTCTCCCTTAGCCATACCTGGTCTTTTTCAAGTTCACGAAGTCTAAAGTTTCCCTATCAGATTTATTCCTCAAGTCTTATATGTTATGTTTCACGCAACTGTGTGTTTTCTTCATTTTGGTCTGCTTGGGCCATCGTATCTATGGGTGCTATTATGTGCGAACTCGTCTTCGCATGCTCCATAGGGACTATAGCCCTTGCTTCATACTTCAGCTTCGAAAGTGCTTGTACAGTCAGAGTTTTGCACATGGTCCTATAAGCCCATACAACCACTAGTACACGCAGGTCCCAGTCAGTGCGTCTCACATGGTGGACCCTGTTCAGCACTTTGCACACCTTGTCAAAGGATTCCCCATGTATGATATTTTGTGCACTAGGTTTTATCATGCTTCTTCATTCGCACACTTGTCTTGCCTTCTTCTGCTTGTTGTTCCTGTTTCCTATCATGATAGTGGTGTGAATTCATGCGAGTTGCGTACCATATGCCTGTACCCATTTGGAAAGGTGGGTGCGCAAGCTATTTCACCCCTCATAAATGGCTCTCATATGTAGCTGAGTTTTTCCAAATCATATAAGCATCCCCCTTCTGCATTCACGCCAACTCTCAATACTTCTTTGATGCGTACCCCACCACCTTCCAGGCATAGTGCACTGTGTCCATTTTAGAGCATCGAATCGCGTTGTTCTAGTACTTTGCTCTCAAATTTGCTCAAGAATTCATCCACCGCCGTCAACCCATCATACACAAGTAGATCTCTTAACTTTGTTGTCACGCAGCGTAGTGATCTTACCAACATGTTGCAATTGAGCATGGTTACCTTGTGTAACCGGTTCTGCCATCATTCTGTTTCCTTATCTGAATTTGATGTGCAGGAGCTTTCACGCTCCCATGAAATCTGATCATCCACTGTAGGATTTACCCAATCATGTTCCTGAGTGGTTATCTTGTAGATATAGTCTAGCTCATTGCTGCTCTTGTCGTCACACACTGGCTCTGTGTAGCACACTCCTTCCGCAGGGTCTAAAGGTACCACTACGTGTAGTGACTTTTTCTCAAAAATCATTTTGCGCTTCTTTATATTTATTACCTCGTTCATATCAGTGGCCTAGTCTATTCTCAATAGTGTGGGATAGGGATTGCTTTCATCGACAATCTATATCACCTCGAAATTTGGAAGTGCGCTCGCATCTTCGATGTCTACTGTTATCCCCTGCAATCTTCCCATCAGTAGGATCTTCTGTTGGTTCACCATCCGTAATTGAATAGGGGACCATTGCAATGTGGGCCTACACATGCGCTCCCATGTCTGTTTTGGAAACACATTCGCGTCCGATCCTAGATCCAGAATTACTTGATCCATTTCATACTCCCCAATTTGTGCAGTCAATCTCATTTCCCTTCCTATTCGCGATGTGTGCTTTCCAAGATTCTGGACTACGCGCGGTTCTCCTGACCCAGCACACCTAGTGATAAGTTCTTGCAGCCCTTTCACAGCCTTGTTGTCATGCAATAGTTTCATACATGTCTCCAAAAAGGTAGTGATCATTGAAGGATCTATCTCCGGCTTTAGGTGATCCTTACTACCTGAAGTGGAGGCCTCCGTGAAGCTCTTCTTAGCTTCCATGAATGTCTCCTTTGCGTGCTCCAAATCAAATTCAGGTTCCTTTGTAGGAGCCTTGCAAACCCACGCACTTTCTTCAGGCTGCTTACCTTTGTCATCTCCTGTCATGATACTGCTTTGGAGCACTATGTTTACATTTGTGTCCTCTTCACGTGGTTCAAACCCCATCATTTTCAAATTTTGAGTTGGGGGAGGTTGGAGTATCCCTTTATTGCATAGCCTCGCTATCAGTGTAGGGAAGTCCTCTGTCTCATGATCAAACTGAGTACAGTATAAACATGATGCTCTCATCAGATTCATACAATCGCGGGCATAGTGCCCTGACCCTCCGCAATTGTAAAAAATTAGTTGTCCACGACCCCTTCCTGGTCCCATTCCACTTCTACCTCGTCCATGCCCCTGAAATCTAGTGCGTGCTATCCCTGCATTTGGATCAACAACTCACATTTTGGTCTGCACTCTGTAGGCAGGAGTTCGATCCATAATCAGCTCGTAACTTTTGCAGGTGAACTCATCATGGCCTACCGACCTGCAAAAATTACAAAACAATTGCTGGGACGTATGCATATACTTCTGCAATAAATGACAATTATTTGTAGTGTGTTTTCCACTTATCTAACAGATCACACCCCATAATGTAGGTGCTGCACTCGGTCCTGCTTATGCCTCTAGTCTTAATGGCATGGGCCCTCCTCCTACCAAGTAGTTCATAAAGACTAGACAATGGTCCTTGTCATGCCCCTGGCCTTTGCATTTTATGAACCATACCTCCTCGTGCGCTTCTGGGCGAGTCGCCTTGTCCTGTTTAAAACTCTGCATTTCCAAACACAAATTTTGCATTTGCATGTGGATTTGTTGGACTCCCAGGCCAGGATCTTGTATTTGGGTCTCATGCAGTCTCATTGCAATCTCGAAGGCTTTGGTCTGGGTGGATAACATTTGCTGTGACAGTGCCGTCCTTAGATGCGGTGTTAGTGATAGTACAAACCATGCGCAGTGCTGCCCATCTATCGAGGTCATGTTGGCTTCGAAAATCATACTCTTCAGTCTCTGATCCAAATCCCATGGGGTCTCGCCTGGAAGCATCGCGATCTCCTTAAACTCGATAATTGATTGTGTCTCCAACTTTGGCCTGTTAAATTCCCTATTCAACATGGCTTAGATATCTACGATCCCCGCGTTTGGATGGTCATTAGAATGATTAATGTACCATGTTAGTGCGCGATCCTGAAATGTGCTCACCAACATTGCCTTATTTATATTTTCATCCATGACTCCTTGTGCTTCCCATACGGCCCTTACCACGAACCAAAATTGGTCCGGATCTTCATTCCCTACTCCCCTGAATACCGAAAATTTGATCGTGCTCGCCATATTGAACTGTGGTGGTGGTGTGGGCAAAGATGGAGGCGAATATGGTGAGACTGGTGGTGGTGTAGTTGGAGGTGGTAGGCACAGAATTCGCTGCCTTATCAAACTGATTGCACTTCTCGAATAAACTTTTGCAAGCTATTCCTCGCTTTCCCGCCGAGGCAAAATCGAGGGGCTATTTTCTATCTCTGCGCTACCTTCGTTTCTATAGATCCTCCCACTTTGTGTAGCCCCAAACATCAATTTATTCACATAACCCACACAATAACATCTTAATCCAAGTGTTCAAAAATTTAATTTACTTACCTTGCGGTCCTTCGAGGAAGCGTCGTTCCACCTCACTGTAGCTGACTGTCGTGTCTACCGCGAACTCGGTGATAAACCCCCCTATAATTCGATCAAGCCAATGGTCCACAACGCATGCGATCTTATCTGCCGATGCTTCTAGTCTGCGCACTAATTTTGGAGTCCACACAATCAATTTTTTGAGCCTACACCTTCCCTGACTATCTGCTAGCTTTGCGATCCACTCATACAACTCAGAGGGAAAGGATGCAAAGAAAATTTCGTGGATTTCTGTATATAAGTAGTGCTCCAACCACTGTTCATTTGATATTTGTGGATTCCTGCTTTCCTGCACCGCAAACTCGTGAATATTTCTATCTAACCACCCTTCAATTTCTTTCATCATTGGATTCCAGTGACACGACATCAGACATCCCTTATGCAGATCCCGATCCCAGCAACGAAACCATTTGTTGGCTTGTTGGGGCTTGACCCAGGTCCAGAGATGATTTAGCCAAACAAATCCCGGTACTACTGGACCTTTCAACAACAGTCTGCGGAGCGCGGACTGAGGTCTCACCCGAAATAGTATGGGAGGGTGCTAGAACTAGGTTTCCACACCCTGGGGATGTCTGATGGGTTCCATGTTGGCATTATGACACAACTTTGGCACAGGTGTTGTCCTTGATGGTAACTCACACAGATGACAGATCATAGTGCAGCAGGTCAGTAGCAAAGAGTTAATGATCAGACTACAAAGAATGAAGAAAATAAGGTATACGCAGGTTCCTCTTAGTAAAGTTGTGTATACACGCGAGATCACCGATCAAAAGGCGCGTATGCGTATACATGCACTTTCATGCAAATAAAAGCACGTACATGTGAGAAAAGTTAAGTTTGGTCCATGGTATTTAGTCCGACATATTTAAACCTATGCTTTTGTTCCGTGGTATTGCATCCAAGGTGTTGAACCCAAGTATTGGGTCCCTGGTATTGGTTCTCAATGGTTTTGGACCATGGTTTGAGTAAGGCCTAGACCATAAAAAGGCAAGGAGATCATTTGGCAAGGTATCGATTTAAGAATTGAATATCTTAAGAAGAGCAAGATATGGAACACTGGTGATTGGTTATGGTGCATTGCTGGATCTGAATCAAGGAGGAACCTGAACACTGCAAGATGGATAAGTTCTACTGATGGGTCAAATCTCAAAGCTTGAATAGTAGTATCTTTGTGTGATTGTGATCTATTGTAATTGACGCATGAATTGATCTATGAAATTGAAAATCTGGGTATAATTAATGCTTGAATACTTGAAAAGGGAAATTTGTTTTTCATAGATTTGTACGCAGGTTCAGCACAGCGAAGGTGCGTATACACGCAGGTTTAGTAAGACACATAAGCGTATACGCTAGTTGGCAGTGGTACAACTGCGTATGTACGCAGGTTTCAACATAACAAAGTAGCGTATGTTTCATGAAATATGCTTTAGCTGCTTTTGTTTATTGCTGCAGTGTTCTAGGTTCAGAATTGGTGTTTGGTTACTGTTATTGTTTTCCAGTTACAACATTCTGAGAAGTGTTTGATTGATTCTATATTGGGTTGTACAAAGGAGATTGATTGTTGCATATATAATTGATGTTTGATTGATGTTATTCATGGATACAGTTTGAAAATTGATGAAACGTGGTCCCTGGAAGAAGGAGAAGGTTGAAGACTTCTGCAGGTAGCAGCCTGCATACTAGTACCTCTGCTAGTACAAGAGCTAAAGCGGGTTGTAGCTCCCTTCCAGGAGAAGCTGGAGAACGAGAGAGGGTTGTAGCCTTCTATAGGTTGTAGCCTACGTACTGGTAAAGGAATGCACCAGTACAGAATCATGGTAAAAAGAAGTTTCTAATTGAAAGAAGATAGAGACATATTGCAGTAGGTGGTTTTCACCCACATTGGGTTTCCACCTTATATCTTGTGTTCTTGTGTGTGACTATTTGCACTATTTTTCTGTTCCTGGTTGATGTCTATATGGTTCTGACACACTGATTTAATATTAACACCTGAAGAATAATTAAATTTCAAGTTTGTGAGTTATACGATGTTTTCCTTAACTGAAGTTGCGTATATACGTTGGTTTCTCTAACTAAGTAGCGTATACAAATCTGTGGTTGAGTTGAAAAATAATTGACTTGATAATATTGGTTCACCCCCTGCCTCTCAATATTATTTCCAACAATTGGTATCAGAGCAGGTCCTTCAGAAGAAGCTTGACCGCTTGAAGGAAGATCTATCATCATGAGAAACTGCAAGAGAGAGGCATCCATTAGGCCACCAATTTTTGATGGGAGAAACTTCGTCTATTGGAAGGTAAGAATCACAGCCTATCTTCAGTCTCTTGGTACAAAAGTTTGGGATATTGTGGAAACAAGATATACATTTCCATCGGCAACTCCTATAGATCCAGCTAGTAAGAAGCAATATGAAACATATGCAAGGCTATCAATACTCTATTAGGAAGTCTATCTCAATCAAAATTTGTCAAGGTTATGCAGCTTAAAACCGCAAAAGAAATATGGGACAATATCATTCTGAGCTATGAAGGAGATGAATAGGTAAAACGAGAAAAACTACAAACTCTTAGAATTCAATATGAAAGTCTCAGAATGCACAATGATGAAAGCGTGCCTAACTATCTCCTACGTATAGATGAGATCGTAAACTGTATGAAAAACATAGGTGAAGAAATAAAAGAAGTTGTTTTGGTTGAAAAGGTACTAAGATCTTTGTCTCCTAAGTTTGATTCAAAAGTTTCTGCCATAGAAGAAAAACAAAATCTACAGAGTCTTACCATGTCACAGCTGTACGGAATTCTAACTGCCTATGAGATGAGGAAAGGGGGACCATCAGATAGGAGAGAAGCTGCTTTCAAGGCCTCAGGAAAAGGAGATTACTATGATACAAGACATATGTCAGAAGAAGAGGAAGAATCAAATTTTGTCAAGAACCTTCAACGGGGAACTGGAAGATTCAGAGGTAAGTTGCCTTTCAAATTCTTTGCTTATGGAAGAGTTGGTCATTATGCTGCAAAGTGTCCTCATAAAGATAGAATAGACAAAGGGAAGGAACCTGTCAGATGGAACATAAAACAGAGTGTAAGTAGGAAGAGCTATTATACTCATGAAGACAGTGATGGAGTTTCAAATAGAGATGAAGATGAACAAGGTAATGATGATAGACTTTTGATGGCTTTTGAAGATGATGACTTCTTGGATGCTATAAATGAAGAAGATCTTTATGAAGAAATTTCTAAACTCAATTTTTTTTTAGAAGAAAAGAACATGATTATAGATACTTTGACATTCCAACTTGCTGAAAGAGATAAACACAATGAAGAGTTAGAATGTGAAATTGTGGGTCTTAGAAAAGAAATTGAGAAAACAAAAGCTCTTAATCTTAGATTTGCTAAAGGATCTGAAACCTTAGATGAAATTATCAAAGTGCAGTGTTCTCCTTTAATCAAGACAGGTCTCGAATATTCTGAAGAAACGTCTCAAGCACAGAAGCAAGCACAAAAGCCATCCACCTCCAAAAGTTATCTTGATGCAACAAGGAGAAGTGAACATGTCGACAATCAACAAAAAAAGTAGAATCCAGATTACCAGGTAAATCAGGGATCATTTGTTGGCATTATGATACATATGTTGTACTTGATGGCAACCCACTCATCTCAGATGATAAATTATAGTGCAGCAAAGTTCACGCACTTTCATGAAGATAAAAGTTTATTTCATGTATAGAAAAGTTCACACACTTTTATGTGGAGAAAAGTTTATTTCATGTAAAAAGTTCACGCACTTTTATGCAGAGAAAAGTTTATTTCATGTGGAGAAAAGTTCACGCACTTTTATGCGGGGAAAAGTTTATTTCATGTGGAGAAAAAGTTCACGCACTTTTATGCGGAGAAAAGTTTATTTCATGTAAAAAAAAAAAAGTTCACACACTTTTATGTGGAGAAAAAGTTTATTTCATGTGGAGAAAATTTCGCGCACTTTTATGTGGAGAAAAAGTTTATTTCATGTGGAGAAAATTTCACGCACTTTTATGTGGAGAAAAAGTTTATTTCATGTGGAGAAAAGTTCACGTACTTTCATGGTTGGTTCATGGTATTGGTTTAACAGTTTTTGATCCTATGGTTTTGGTCTGTGGTATTGCATCCAAAAGTGTTGATCCCAAGTATTGGGTTCATGGTATTGTGTTATTATGGTTTTGGACCATGGTATTGTGAAAGGCATAAGACTATAAAAGGGGAAGGAGATCATTTGGCAAAGCATCATTTGAATTTTTATTGAATATCTGATAAAGTGTTAGATCTAGAATACTGTGATTGGGTTATGGTGCAGATCTGGATCTGAATAAAGAAGGAACCTAAGCGCAAGGATAAGGATAAGTTCTATTGATGGGTCTTAATCTTTAAGCTTGAATGATAGTATTTTTTGTTCTGGGTTTAGATTTGGTGTGTGGTTATAGTTACTGTGATTTAGATACAACTGTTAGAGAAGTGTCTACTTGATTCAGTGCTAATTGGTGAAAAGGAGATTGTTTGATGCAGAGATTCTTGATGATTGATTGATGTTCATGGATCCAGTCTAAAAATTTATGAAACATGGTCCCTCGAAGAAAGAGAAGGTTGTAGCCTTCTGTAGGCCAGCACCTACGTACTAGTATCTTAGCTAGTGCAAGAGCTAAGGGGGTTGTAGCTCCCTTCTAGGAGAGTCTGGAAAATGAGAGAGGGTTGCAGCTCTCTGCAGGTTGTAACCTGCGTACTGGTAAAGGACTGCACTAGTAAAATTGTAAGAAGAAGTTTCAAATTGAAAGAAGATAGAGACATATTGCAGCAGGTGGTTTTCACCCACATTTGGTTTCCACCTTATATCATGGTGGTCATGTGTGTGGCTTAGTATGATGATCTGTTCTATTTTACTCCACCTGTTTACTGTTAATATGGTTGATAATGTTATAATGCACTCATTAAGGATCAACTAACTGAATCATAAGAAGTTGTGGAAGTATCATATATGAATCTGAATATGGAAATGAAAAAGTTTTATTGATGTGATAATACTGATTCACGCCCCCTCTCAGTATTATTTCCAACAATTGGTATCAGAGCAACTCCTTCAGAAGAAGCTTGATCGCTTGAAGGAAGATCTTTCATCATGAGAAACTACGAGAGGGAAGCATCAATCATGCCACCAATTTTTTATGGGACAAACTTCATATATTGGAAGGTAAGACTTACTGACTATCTTCAATCTCTTGGTACTGAAGTTTGGGATATCATAGATACAGGGTATACTTTTCCATCAGCAATTCCTACAAATCCGGCTGAGAAGAAGAAATATGAAACAAATGCAAAGGCGATCAATACTCATCTAGGATGTCTATCTCAATCAGAATTCGTGAAGGTTATGTAGTTTAAATCCGCAAAGGAAATATGGGACAAGATTGTTTTGAGCTATGAAGGAGATGATCAGGTAAAACAAGCAAAAC
>APFE030844126.1:16562-42454 GCA_000404065.3 Pinus taeda
AATTTAATTAACTTATTAAATTTATGCATTTATTAAGTTATAGTTATATATATAGGAAAAAGTCGTAATTTCTATTAGTATTAGGAAATTACATTCTGTAGATGCGTGAGCATATGCATATTGAGGCACGTAGTCTCCCGAAACATCAATAGCAACAAAAAATAAACATATGTAGTGTGCAAAGTTCTCTGCGCAGGGAGGTCATGACAAAACTCGGTAGCAGCGATATCCAAAGACAAAGTAGCTGCCTGTGACAAAAGGATAGCCTGTACTCTCCACGCAGGGAGGTCTCGTGGCTTCTAAGATCTGAAAACGGAAATTTTTAGAAACTGGTTTTGCTGTCAAACACTTTCCTATGTAGCTCATATAGCCATTTAGGACTGTATATATAAAAGAAACAGTAACTGTTTAGAACCGTAATATGCAAAGTAAAAAGAAATGAGTTGTAGATGATTATGTCTCCAGTAGAGTGAGTGGATCTATAAACGGTCTATGGTAAAATTGATGAGAGATTCCATCAACCTCTTCCTGGATCAGCCATTCCTCTTCTTGCCTGAGCGCTGCCTCCTTTGATAAGAAGTTGGCCCTTGTGTTGTGCTCCCTGTAAATATGATGACAGACAAAATTGTCAAAAGCTGATGTAAGTCTGAGGGCCTCATCCAATATGTGTCTCAGAGAAAAAGCAGAGCAATAAGATGTTATGTTGAGCCAATTACAAACAAGTTTGGAATCCCCAAACAGTTGGAGATGAGAGCAGTGTTTCTCAAGGGCGAAGTGAATGAGATGTTTCGTTGTGGATAGTTCCGTAAAGTTGTTTGTGCCTCTACCAAGTTTCATTTGGATCTTAAAACAATGGCCTTCCCTTAGGTAAAGTAAAGCCCCCCCCTCCACAGCCCTCATCTTGGGATGAGCCATCAAAATAAGCCCAAGGGTGAGATTTATCTATGAGTTCAGGATGGATGGTCTTGGGGGGAGGCTGGGTGGAGTCCTCAGGCAGAAGGTCAAAATCAGCAAGGATACGGGGTCCAATGGAGCACCAATGAGGGTCCTTATTGTCAAAGATGACTCGGTTCCTAGCCATCCAAAAAGCCCAACACATTAGGAGGGGCAGATTCCTATCCTTTCCTTTGTGCCTTTCTAACCAATCCAGCCAGACCTCCATGATGGATCTCCCTTGCCATCGATGGAGGGAAGGGGAGGAAGCCATAATGAGGTTCCATTGCTCGATGATGATGGGGAAATGCAGGAATAAGTGGTCTGTGCTTTCCTCGTTGTTCCTGCAGAGGTGACACCAGAAAGGCCCACGGAAAGTGCGCTTCATCAAGTTTGTGTCAGTGGGGATTTTGTTGAAAAGGATGGTCCAAAAAAGCATTCACGTTCGGGGGGCTGCTTTGAGTTTCCATAGAGTTTTCCACCAATATTGTACCTGCTCTGGCCTGTCATGCTCCATGAGTTTCAGGTAACCTTCCTTGGGTGAGTATCTCCCATTTTTTGCATATGCCCACACTATCTCGTCCTCCCCTTTCGTTATCCTGATATGTGCTTGTGTGAGTGCCTTTGTGAAGTCCTCCCAAGCCTGATTCCAAATGCCTGGGATGTGTAGGTCGCAAGCTGACTTCCAGGCCTGATGGAGAAGTGTGGTGTTTCCCTGGTTTTCAATGTGGGATAGATGAGTAAGTCCTTGATCCGCTAATAGCTCTATCAACTCAGCTGGGAGTCTGTGGGCGTTCCCGCATCCAATCCAGGGATCCACACCTATACGAACTGAGCACCCCTGATGAATTCACCAAGTTAAACCATCCCGAATAAGGGGGAGGGAGGTCAGCATTGCTTTCCATATGTTGGACTGGCTACCGCGTGCCCTCTGATCCCTTCGAATCCAGTCCAAGATGTTTTCAGGGGAGATGTATTTTTCATAGACAACTTTGGTCCAAAGACTGTGAGAGGTTATGAGCTGCCACCCTAGTTTTGCAGCCAGCGCTTTGGCAAATAGATCTAACCTTTTAATGCCCCATCCCCCCCATTTCTTTGGCCTGGCGATTGTGTCCCATTTAACCCATGCGAAGAGATTCCCCTACTTGTTGCCTTTCCAAAGGAAACTGCTGCAAATTTTTTGTAATCTGGAAAAGATTCCCCTTGGTATCCAGGCTAGAGTCATCCAATATATTGGAGTTGCTTCCAGGACAGCTTTTATGAGGGTGAGTCTACCTGCACGGGAGAGGTACCTGTTGTACCAAGCATTCAACCTCTTCTCTACCTTCGTTAGGAGCCAGATCCAGTCTGCCATTTTGTAGCCTGAAGTTTTCAGCCGGATGCCTAAGTATTTTATCCCGTCCTTCAGAGGCTGTAGTGCAAAGGAGAAACGACGTAGAGTGAATAGAACTTCCAGCTGAGAGCAACCTACTGCAGTTAGGGTAGATTTGTGAATGTTGATGATCATGCCTGTTGCCTTCTGGAAAAGATCAAAAACATGTTGTAAAGTTGTAGAGTCTCCAATGCTTCCATTCAAGAAAATAAGCACGTCGTCCATAAAGAGAAGGTGAGTAAGGAAACAGTTGTCCATCATTTTTATCCCCACTAATCTGCTCCTTCTGTGTTCTGCCCCGATCGATTTGCTAAGCCCCTCCATGATGAGAAGGAAGGTAAGGGGTGAGAGAGGGCACCCCTACCTGAAGCCCCTCTCTGCCGTGAAAAAAGGAGTGGGAGCTCCATTGACTAAGACACTATATGACACATCCGTAATACAGCTCATTATCCATTTTATGTACCTGTAGGGGAAGCCCAAATGCGTAAGGAGTAGATGGATGTAGAGCCAGTTTACACGATCGAAGGCTTTGGACAGGTCCACCTTTAAGATCATACCTTTCAAGTTCTTGCCGTGAACAGTGTGAAGGAGTTCTTGTGCCGTTCCAATGGCTTCGTGGATCTGACGATGCTGAAGGAAAGCGAACTATTAAGGGGAAATGTGGGCTAAGAGAATAGGATTGATCCTATTAGCTAGGATTTTGGCAATGATCTTGTAGAGGCAGTTGCATAACGAGATGGGTCGAAAATCATTGAAAGAGGCAGGCTTGTCGGATTTGGGGATGAGGACAATAAATGTGGATTTGATTGCCGGGGGAATCTTGCCTGTGAGGCGACTCTGCTCCACAACCTTGAGGAGGTCCAGACCCAGAATATCAAAGAAAGATAGGAAGAATTCAATGGTCCAGTCATCAGGCCCCGAGCTCTTGTCCTGTTGGAAGCCATGGATGGTGGCTTCGAGCTCCCCCAGAGATACTTCCTTGATAAGCTCCTCCTCATCCCCTGCATCCACAAATCCGGGGAAGAGCTCGGCTATTCTCATAATCTCTAGCATGTTAGCTTCCCTCGGGGCCACATATATGTTTTTGAAGTGTGAGGTGGCCAGTGAAGCCAGCTCTCTTGATGTGTGGACCTGATGCCCTTGATCATTTTGAAGCTCCCAGATAGTGTTGATGACTTTCCGCCCGTTGGCAAAGCGATGAAAGAACTTAGTGTTTTTGTCACCCTCCTTGAGCCAGATCGCTCGGCTTCTTAGTCACCAACTAGCTTCTTTGTCCTTGAGAATTTGAGTCCTTTGTTTGGATATTTGTTCATGGTAATCTTTCTAATCCGGAGTGAAAAAAGTTCCATCCAACTGTGCTTCTAGATCAGCAATGGCCTTCTCGGCTTGGGTGAGGAGTAAGTCTCCCTGTTCTCTTTTCTTGTGAGCCCAAGCTTTGGAAAGGCCCTTTATTTCAAAGAGATTTTTAACAAATCCTTTTGCTGGGTCCTCCTCCTCGGAGATTGAATGTGATTTCCAGAAATCCGAGACGAGCTTGATGTAGGAGGGGTCCCAAAGCCAGGTAGCGTTAAATTTGAAGGGGGCTGCGATTTTGGGGCTCCGGTCCCCCACCTCAAGATAGATAGGCCTATGATCTGAAATACCCCCACTTCCAACCCATTGCCTGGACTGAGGATGGATGATGTGGAAAGCCTCTTTGATGATGAACCAGTCCAATCTTCTGGCCAGACTTTGACTGCCCGTTTGGTTGTTTTTCCAAGTATGCTGAATTTTGGTAGAAGGGATATCAATCCAGTGGTGATCCTCTAGAAAATGCCCAAAGAAGTCAGAGAGCGGGTCTCTCTGCGCCATGTGTCCCCAAGATTCCATGTAGCCCAAGGAGAAGTTCAAGTCCCCGCCTAGGATCACGTTGTCATCTTGGAGGAGAGAAGAGAAACTAAAAATTATAAAGTACAATTTAATCAACAATATAATGTGTAGTAATTTCACCTTAGCTATTCAAGAAAAAATGTTAATAAATTGTCCACATAATTTTAAAGAGAAACTAAAAATTATAAAGTATATTTTTAACAATTACAATAAAGTATTTCAACAAATGATAACATTCTAATTTGTACTAATCTTATGTACTACAACATTTTTTCCACAATCTTATGTATTGAGTAATGAAAATGGCCATCTTTTCACATATTTTTTAATTTTCTTTTCACAACCTTTCCTTTGACTTTTATCCTTTTCCACTTTTCCATAACTATGTTTGAATCAATTTTTGTGCTTATATGTGGGATTAGGCTCAATATTTTCCAATGCATTTATTTTGAGTATTTTGGGTAAACTTACGATTAGATAATAAAAACTAACATGTTTTTACTCACGTTTGAAAGTTGGGTGAGTTTGGCGCCGGAAAAGGTCTCAAGACACTGGAGGCTACTTCAGGTCTTCCAAAGGATACAGTTCCACCTTCTGCACTTGAGAACAGTTAGCTTCGCTCATGTACGAAGGACGACCAATAAATTGGTGGACATTCTGGCTAACAAAGGGGCTCTCAGCACCGAAGGTAGTATCAAGTTCAGATGGCAAGAGATGCCACAGGGCAGTTTGAGGGAGAATTGTCTCAATTATGCAGATGAGGACTGATCGCTCTATCAAAACAAAGTAGGTCATCAGCCACAAAAACTGGGTTTAGGTGATATGGATCCTATATGAAGTGGTGTTTTAGTGGTGTTTTAGCAATAGGGATGCAGGTCTCTGATAGCTTTCTTAGCCCAGGAAAGCACGATCACAGGGGTCTTAGATGGAAGTTGATTGGCAGCCGGTGATTCTCGGATGCTCGGACGACGAATATCAAGGGTGGTGAGATGAGTTCCTACTTCCTAGGGATCAAGCAAATGAGGTGCAGAGGTGAAGTGAAGGACCACAGTCTCAGCTTTCTCAGCCGACATGAAACCCTCTAAATTACTACCTATGGTGTCAATACCGGTCGTGGGGTGGTTTATGGTATATCGAGCACCCTTAAAGTCGGGAGCAGTTTTTCTGTGGTGAGAATACCACCCTCATCTGTTGGTAATTCTCTAAGCTTTTTAATCATGCGATATGATCATCCACCATTGGATCGGGCAAGGATAATCGACAGCTATGTTTCGACGTGCTTGTTGGTGGGTCTGGGAAAGGCATTGCTACCCCTGGTGTCAATACCAGCTGTGGGGTGGTTTACTGTATATCACACACCCATAAAGCTGAGAGCAGTTTTTTTTTGCGTTATGAGTGATTCCACTCACCACTCTACACATGGCCAAGGTTGGAGAGAGAATATTACCCTCATCGGGCGGTAATTCTCTGAGATTTTTGTCCTAGCGATATGATCCTCCACCGTTGGATCGGGCGAGGATATTCAATGGCTATGATTCAGTGTGCATGTTGGTGGGTCCGGGCGGGCCACTCATATTTTTCTTTTATTCTCTCCGTTGTATGGGTCTCTGATTACTTCAACCTTTGGGTTTGGGAGTAAAACCTTAGGCTAAATGGTTCAGCCTTTGGTTGTTTGTATTATATGTATTTTCCTCTTTTTGGTAAATTGAAATAGAAGGCACGACTCTTGCATCAGCAAAAAAAAGAAAGTTGGGTGAGTTTGGTGATGGTTAAAGACATATTTGAAGATTCCAACAATGAAAAATTACCATTAGGGTCTAAATTTGAATTTTCCCTTCAACCTTTGAAGATTTGATGAATATTTGGAAACATCACTGAAGTATTTTAAAAGGAGGAGAATCGCGGAGATTTATCATCAAATATATTGGAAATATTTATGAGAAGATATTTAGATATATTTAAGGATATTTATTTGTTAATTATTGGCAAATGGTTGCAACCACATGAGAGATATGTGGATATGAATTTATTATTACATTTATTAGCTTGAGAGCAAGTTTCTGTATTAATAAGAGTGCCTTCTCCATTCCAAATTGAGGGATCTTGGAGCATATGTTCAACTTATGATGGAATATAATAAAATTCTTAATATGTATTTTCAAATATATTGTTATTTTTTCTAGTTTTAGATGTTGTATGTTTTGATTTAGTTTATGATATTATAAAGTAGTTTGCTATCTTGTTCTTGGGAGAATTAATCTCACTCTAATTAGAACATAATGGTCTTTTATTTCAATTTATATTCTCTTATTTATTTCATGCAATCTTATTTCTTGTACATTATTTCTTTGCAAGTACCTTATTTTTTCTTTAACCTTTGTTCTTATTTGTCACTTTGTTTATATACTAATTTTTGTATTTTCCTTTGTCCATAATATTCTATTTTAAGTTATCAACCTTATTACTTCATTAGATATTATAGCTTTATTGTTGTTCATAAACAAATCAAGTCTTTTATCATATATTGACCAATGCTTTTGAAAACAAGCTTATTGATAAACTATGTAAAAGATTAAAGTGTCAACCTGTTGGGAATGGCCCTAATGCATGCATAGCTTATCAAACTAGTATTGCATCAAAGCATTGTAGGTATTTCTTTCCATAAATTAGTAAATGTCTTGAGAAACGAGCTTATTGATGCGTTGGGTAAAAGACTACGATTGTTTGTTCATTTACAAATATAACCTAATTCCCTACATATTGTAATTTGCATTCAAGTTTACAAACACCCGAATTGATCTAAACACTATGTCCTAATTTATGCCCATCGATAAACCTTAGATTATGTACTACAACACATTTTTCCACAATTTGTTTTTAAATGTGAAACAAATCAAATAGTTGCATTACATTGATAGAAACTTTTAATATCTTATTTATTTATCTCTCCCGCTTATTTGTAAATATAATGTACTAAATAAATAACAAATACATGTTTATTGAGTAGGTAGGGTTTGAGTGTTTAAGAGAAGAAGTTATTCCCCTCCATAAATGGATTTAATTCTCACTTGCAACATGTTTTCCTCTTGTGGGTTGGTTAGAGCTAGCAAGGTTACCACCTACCACCAATACTTTTGGAATTTGTCTACTTTTGTGTTAGGAAGTATCAGGTTTGAATCCCTCAAGGTGAGGTGTAGTAGTTTGCATCAATGGATTTACTAGGGATTCCATTAATAATGTTGGAAACATAATCCTTTGGGGTTATGTGATTTTGGCACATTCACTTGAGTGGAAAGCTTAAAACCTTAATTGAAGGACAACAATCATGGAAGTCCAAGAGGCCAATTGGAATATGAAGGCAAGGGTCAAGAAAACATGTATTAATATGTTATTTTCTTAAAAATATTCATCACGTATTTTATCTAAATTTTCCTATTACTTTTGTATGTGTTAAACATGGTATTAGAGCCACTGTGTGTGGCCTTCCCCAACGGCTAGTTGTGTGGTATTCCTCAAAATGGTCACCCTACCATTCTAAAATTTTGAGTTTTCTCCTACATTTTTCTTCTATCCCTTTACAATCCAAAAGTTTCGCTCCTATGCATCGTAGATGACATGAATGAGAGACAACACTCTAAGATTTTACACTAAGAAATTCCTCTACCACAACCCTTTTTGTGATATTATTTGCATGTCAGTATTTTAATTTTCTGTTGGTTCTTCTTGTTGGAAAATGTAACTAGTTTCAGTCTTTATAATTGTCATTATACTCATGTCATTATCTATATCTTGTGTTACAAGAAAAATATAATTTTCAAGCATGGGTTTCATGCTTCTTTTGATTGATCATTTAGGTTAATCATGTTCTTCATGCTTCTAGGGTTTTTCATGTCACAAGAGTAAATGTCATGAGTCAAAATAGTCTTTACCATTTATGTAAGACCAAATTGGGAAAGTTGTGACGTGTAAAAGATATTATTTTGAGTCTAGAAAGTCAATATGAGCCTCCAATCACAAGTCGGCCCTACCAGTGACATGTCGGCCTAGAAGAGGTTATTCAACCTCCACATATGTGTATATATAGAAGCATATTCAACCTCATTTGACATACATTCAATTTGCACAAGAGACAAATTCGATGTCAAGCAAGAAGAGGCAAATAATAAGAGCAAAAAGCTAGAAGACAAGGAGAAAGACCAAGCGAAAGTAGGATCCAAAATTTTCTCTATTTCTGTCCACACATGTGAAAATTAGATATTCTGCAGCTATTGCAAGGCCGAGAGTTACAGGTCGAGGTTGCAAATCCGAGCTAGAGGCTAAAGTTGAGATTTAGAGTAGATTGAAGGAGGATTGACCCTTGTTGACTTGGTTAATCTTTGACCTAATTGGAATAGATTATTGGATGACTTGGTGCTTGGAGGAGGACTTGATCTAGGGTTTTGGGTCTTGGTTTTATCATTTGTTCAAATTCTATAAAAAGAGAAGGGATTCTTTTAGGTTTTCTCCTTGGAGGGGTTTTTCCTTGGCGTGGAACCTAATTCTTGTGTCTATTGTCTTTGGTTTTTATGTTGTTGATACTTGTTTGATGAAGAGAACTTATCTATGTATATAAAACATCTAAGATAACATCACAAAAAAATTTCAAGAATAAGGAGAAATTTTTAATAGTTTCCATACTAGATTCTCCAACATGGTTTCAAAGCTAAGGTGAAGAAAGAGAAGGCATCTTGAAGATCATCTTGTTGACATAAGAAAGGATTGTTTGTCAAGGGGAATCATTTGCAAAAGGACACAAGGAAAGAAGTAGAATACCTATTGCCCTAAGAGGAAAATTACTACATCAAGATTTCATTGAATACCTCATCATCTTAAGAAGGATCAAGCTCTCATTGAAGGAAGGAAGGATACTATCTCTCTTGAAGATTACTTGTTGAAAAACATCTTTGAAATCTTTTTTAAGGTCTTGAAAGGATTAAGAAGGTTCAAGACATCAAGAAGGAGGACTCTAGGTTGACAAGTATGTATCATATTGTCTTCTATGTCTCAACCTACACAACATATGGATACTTTTTGCAAGGGAAGAAACAAGCTCATTAGATCGGCAAACTTCCTAGCAAGGAAGAAGAGGATTGACATGGTGCTCACAAAAAATAAAGTCATGGAATATGTTATTGGTGAAGTTACTGCACTAGACAATAAGAAGAACAATTAGAAAAATACAAGAAGGGATAAGTGAAGGCATAAAGGATCATTATTGAATCCATAAAGGGTCATCTTGTTCCTTTGTTGTTGATTTGAAGACGTCCAAAGCTGTGTATGATAAGTTGGTGAAATTTTACTCTATAAGTACACTAGGTTAGAAGATATCCCTGAGGAATCAAGTATATAGAATAAGGAAGTCAAAGGATGAATAAATGACCACTTATCTTATGAAGATATCAAAAATAAGGGACCAGTTGCAAGGGCTTGGGGAAGTTGTTTCTGATTCAGAAATGACTACTTGTGTATTAAATGCTTTTTCACCTAATTGGAGTAGTTTTGCAAATAATGTATACTCAAGAAAGGATACTACTCCTTTTGATAAAATATGGGCTCAATGTATCTTGGAAGAAACAAGGATAAAGGCAAATGTTGACATCGAATCAAATGAGAAGTATCAAGCTTTTGTTGTGAAGTACAAGAAGAAGAAGAATTCAAAGTTTGGAAAGTCAAAAGGAAAACAAGATATGTCCAAGATACAATGCTTTAGATGCAATAGGTATGGACATTTCAAGAGGGACTGTCCAAACAAGAAAAGCAATAAAAGAAAGGAAAGGAGTGAAGCTCACATCGTTGAAGAACAGGCAGAACTTGAGAATAATCCAAAAGGAGAAGATACCAAGGATCTTTACTATTGAAGGAAGCTCCTTCTCTATCAGGTTCATTATGAAATATGTCTTTCTTTTATTAAATAGAAATTAGAGTAGCATGCATTGTTGCAGTCTCTGGAAGAGACTTGATATTTATAAAGAATGGCATCATAGAAAGAACCATATGATAGTGGAAGAATTAAAGTCTACATGATTGAGGTTATTTGAAATAAGTTATATAGTTTAAAAGAATGAGAAAATTGGGACCATATTGCACATTATAGTTCATCCAAGCATTTTCTAACATAATGTTAGAGGTAGCCATCTTGCAAAGAGGGATCATCAAAATCCAATAAGAACCATCATTTTGGAAGGTTCTTGGAAGGATCATTATGACATTACTGGTATGTATTCCATCTAGCATGGAAATAATAGTCTTGAAGGATGAAGGCATGCAAAATGGTCGAATGACAGTTTGAAACGCAGAATTGGAGTCTTTCTACTCTTAAGGAAGGAAAGTTTATATTCAATAAGATAGAAGCAATATCATTCAAAAGAATGGCTAGATGGTTATATGGAAGAAAAGGTACGCATATATTTAAGTAACTCTTGTCTAAGGTAGGGTTCATATTTACAAGAATCTTACATAAAGAGTTTGGTATAAAAGTGTGCTTGGTAATTCTTCCATGTGGTTACTCGATATTTGACATGCTTTGGAATGGCTAAAAATCAAGACTCTCCCACGAGATAGCATGGAATAAACATGATGATATTGATCAACATCAAGTATGGTCTCAGAAAGAAAGACAAAGAGTTAAACTCCAAGGAATATATTGTAGCTTATTTATTAGATCATTCCATGGGCACATTGATTAAAAATTGAATGCATGGAGAAGGATCCTTGCACAATATGGAGATGGACCATGTAGCACGATGTTGGTCTCAAAAGATTTAAGTAAGAAAATACTTTGATGAAAGGGCCATCCTGATAAGATAATTTTGATATTAATATTTTGGTATTGGTTATCTAATTAACATATAGTTTTTCTACTTATAATAATATTGCATAAATTCATAATGGCAGTTGAGTCAAGTTCAATTGTTTGTTTTGAACTCAATTCAAAAAACATATGGATATAGTGAATGGTTTTGGCAATCCATAAAGGATTATGTGGTCAAAATGTTTACATCATCTTGAGATTGAGAGGTAGCAATACAAGAAGATAACATGATATTCATGTTTCAATAAAGATTATTTTAATTGTTAGAGGAAACTATTATTAGCTCTAATTTCAATTGATGATGACTAGAGGAAAGTGATATGAAAGGTTGATGGTTTGAACCCTATCATAGGATTAAAAAGAGAGGATGACTCCATAACATCTAAGAAGGTAGAAGCTCAATATGATGAGATGCAAAGAAAAGGAGGATCCATGAAAATATTACTTGAATACTTACATGAAGAACCAATAGATAATGTATTTATGAAGACAAGCTAAAGAGATTTTGGTTATGACTTCCAAATTGAAAGGAAGTAAGAAATCTCCTCGATGTTTGAGATGGAATTAAAAGTCTCCTTAAATTCTTGAAAAAGGAGCAAGGATCAGTTCCTTAATAAAGAAGGAATGAGGGTATCCTCTTTGATTGAGAGGGAGATATGATGGACATCATATTCATATTCTCTTCTTCACGTGTCGTGCACTAGGCCAGGACTAATAGTCATACGTCTAATGAAGGCCACGGTGAGAGAATTGAGAATGGAGGATTGGATAAGCATTTGAGATTGATACTCCTTGAGGATAGAAATCCAAGATAAGAAGTAGACCAACATTCTTTGAGGATTGGATAGGTATCCAAGATAAGAATGTTCGAAGAGGACTGTGATTATTTAAGGATTAGAAATCCAATATAATAATACTCCTAGAAGGACATACCTAGTAAACATATGGGTGGGGTATGTACCTTAAGAGGTAGTATGGTGTCTCACATAAAGCCTCCCAACATTATGCTCTGATATAAATAGATCTTGCCAAGTTAAGGCCTTACTATGTTGACAATGTTGGTCATGATGTTAATACAAATAGATGGCTTACCAATATGACTCTGCTTATGAGAACTCCTCAGATTGAGAATATCCTTGTACTGGTTGTACAATTATGAATACCCCCTAGTTAAGAGGCAATGTTGGAAAATGTAACTAGTTTCGATCTTCATAATTGTCATTGTACTCATGTCATTACGTATATCTTATGTTACAAGAACAAGAAGAAAGAAAAATACAATTTTCAAGCATGGGTTCCATGCTTCTTTTGATTGATCATCTAGGTTAAGCATGTTCTTCATGCTTCTAAGGTTTTTCATGTCATAAGGGTAGTTTTCATAAGTCAAAAGATTCTTAAGACTCTATTGGGCAAGTTATAACATGCAAAAATTTATATTTTGAGTCTAGAAAGTCAATATGTGCCTTCAAGCACAAGTTGACCCTACCAGTGGCAAGTTAGTCTATAATAGGTTATTCAACCTCTACATATGTGTATATATAGAAGCAGTTTTGACCTCATTTGGCTTACATTCGATTTGTACAAGAGACAAATTCGCTCTCAAGCAAGAAGAGGCAAACAAGAAGAGAAAAAGGCTGGAAGACAAGGAGAAAGTTTAAGCGAAAGAAGGAGAATCCAAAATATTCTCTATTTATGTCCACACATGCAAAAAATAGGGTTTCTGCAGTTATTGCAAGGCTGAGAGTTGTGGGTCTAGGTTGCAGATCCGAGCTAGAGGTCAAAGCTAAGATTTTTGTAGCAGACTGAAGGAGGATTGACCCTTGTTGACTTAATTAATCTTTTACCTAATTGGAAGATATTCTTGGAGGGATGACTTGGTGCTTAGAGGAGGACTTAGTCTAGGGTTTTGGGTCTTGGTTTTCTCATTTAATCAGATTCTATAAGAAGAGAAGAGATTCTTTTGGATTTTCCACTTGGAGGGGTTTTTCCCTAGCGTGGAGCCTAATTCTTGTGTCTATTGTCTTTGTTGTTTATGCTCTTGGTAATTGTTTGATGAAGATAAATTAACTAAGTATATAAAAGAGCTAATACAAGATCACAAATTCTATCAATGGCAAGGAGAATTGTTTTAATAGCTTCCCTACTAGATTCTCCAACACTCCTGACCTCTCTAGGATCTTTGACCTACATCACCCTAGATAGCAAGGATGAATGCTCTGCCTAAAATGCCCCTAATATGCTTCTCATAAATTCATACTATTATGCATCCCTGACAGGTAGAAATTGTCCTTACTTGAGTGTTCTTTGGCGACACTACTAGGCACATAGACAGGTCACACCTTCTTCTACTACTTGCACCAAGGATACTTTCATTGATTCAGTGTAGAAAAGAAGTTAAAATAATAATTATACTGGAGTCTTGAATCCATTCTCATTGACGTAATCTTCATGTCGTTGCAAAGAGTGAAATAACTAATGTAATGAGGGGAAATATGACCTAAAACCAATCTCTGCCCCATCTACTGAGCCATTGTCAGAGCATCAAAATTTCATTTTTTCACATGTGAACTACTAAATAGTAGTCACATTCATGGTCGCCCATCGAAATAATAAATAAGATGATCTAATTTTTCATCAAAGTTTCATATGGTTTCTTTGTTGGTTAGTCTAGTTTGAAAGCATGAGTGAATTATTACCTACTTGTCGAATTTATTCCACTTTATATACATTTTTTCTGCTACCTAGTAGTTTCTAGCTTCCCTTGGATAGTATGACGTGTCTCCACTACTTGTTGGGTTAATTCCTCATCTAATTAATCTCTTTACTGGGCATTTTTCTTAGTGATTGATTATTTGACATTGTTTCTATAGTTCCACCAACATATTATGCTCATCTACATTTTGGACTAGGTTACGCATGGATTTAGAGATAATATATAGTGGTTCCTAATCTAGTGGTGTTCCCAGTAGTTAACTAATACTTGTCTAGGTTCTATGAGCACCCATGTATCTGTGGGAACTAGACAATGGTTGTGAATGAATAATTTTATTAACTAATTTTAGTGAGCTTCGATCCTCGAGGATACAAGAGCTAAATTTTATAACTGATTCACCACTTTCATTCATGTCTAGTGGCCTTTCAAGCTCACACCACTCTCAAATATTCTTCTATAGGGAATGAAACCTCACAGCCAAGGATTTTCTAGGTTTAACCTTGTTTAGGGTACAATGTCCATAGGAGAAAGAAGTATGACTTCATCTAGTCGAGCAGGCTTCATTGATGCATAAAGAGATACTCAAATATAATTCTCATGTTAGAGGCGAAAAGATCATAGGGTTTTGGTTAGATCACACTCTTTATGATTTGTTTGAAGTGTATCACATTTTCTTATTGATGATGGTTGGTCTAGTATAGATGGATACACACTTTGAGTGCTTAATATGATGAATGGAAGGGAGTTGCACTCAATTTGTTTTTCATGGTAAAATTGGCCAGCAAGAGATTAGCTCATATATGTATAGCTACTATAGGGTCAACAATTTCAAGGTGATCTACTCAAATTTTAGCTTCAAATATTGCTTATGCATGTTAAATTGGCTCTTCTTTTGCAATATTGCTATTTGATGTCTTGATTGGTAACAATGATTGGGTGCCATATGAATATTTTTTCTTAAATTTTTTCTTGACAAAGAAAACCTTTTGAAATAGTATTTTGTTCTGCTTGGGGTTAATTTTTAGAGATAGATTTGTCGGAACTTTTGCTGCCAAAATATATATTTTTACTTAGTGTAATTTCACAACAAAAGATCTTGCTAAATACATTATCTTCCACCATGATTTTCAAACATTTAGCTTATCAGAGAAAATACCTAGCATGATATAAAGGAAATGGGTTAAGATATATTCTTTATGTGTTAACGATTTCTCTAGCCATAGTCAAGGAAACCTCAATTTATAAGCATATCGACTACGTTTTGAGCTTCATGATTTCTAGGCATATCGACTACATTTTGTGCTTCATGATTTGTAGGCATATCCAATGAAGAAAATTGTTTTAGTGGATTTTTGCTGTCATTTTTTTTAATACGAGCCTCTAAAGTGTGTCAGTGGTTTTCTTGGTAGCATTCACTATTGTTGTTGTAGCATTCAACACCGTTGGATTTTTACTAAGTGAAACCATAAAAATCCATGGGGGATATGTTTATCACAAGAATATAAGAGCTTGAAAAGCTAATAAGAATTTGCTACTCACACCCTCCTCACTAAGGTAACATGGGATTTCCAACTTTTTGACAACATGTATTATTTGGACAACAAAGGGCTCAAAGTATTCATTTAGTCTAAATTGTTTTGAAAATGGGTCGAGTTGATGGATTATTAGAGTTATTGAACACTCTAATGCTCTCTATTGTTCATAACACATCCAAAATCAACATGGCGACTCTCATCGATATTGAAATATGTTTGCAAGATGTAAAGGAGAAAATTGAGTTTCTTCAACTTGAATCTCAACTCCAACATGATGAATTACAACAAAAGAGTCAACATTCTGAACTAGTGTATGTTCATATTGACTCCCTTTTTGAGTTTGAGGTTGATTCCCATAAACAACCAACACTTGATTAGATCAGTGAGGCCATTTCAGGAGTATATTACGTGAATATGTATAGGTTTGGCTTGCACTTCCCAAACCCATCATTAGACCCTGGGAAGAAGTTATCAACAACAAGAATATAACCAATCACAGATATGAAAAGGATGTGTCATTTCACATTCTAGACTATTCCAAACCAATCGAGTTGTAGAGTGTTGGATTACTATAAGACAATTCATCTTCACCTACACACATCATCTTTTATAACCACTTCATTTTGTAAAATTCCAACATTATGATTGGGTTGGCCATGTGGAAAAACAATGTTTTGATCTTCACCATTTTGAGCAATATGGAAAACATACTCATCATTCAGACATATGTTCCAAGCGTGAGACTCTTGCAAGATAAACAAATCACCTTAGATGGATCACTTCTTAGCAATGGTATTCAACAACCAAGAAGATATATCAGTCATACGTCAGAGTTCATTCTCGATTATTGACATGTCTTTCAGTGGATATATCTTCCTCTTCTCACCTTATGTTTAACAAGTGGGGAATTAATGTCCAACTACTAGCTTCAAAGATATATCAAGCGAGCCTAACCCATAACCTAAATAAAGTCAATTGCTAGAGCTTAGAGCTATTGTCAGCCAGTGCCAAAGTTGGAGTTGTAGCTAGAGACAAACTCATGTTCGATGAGCATGACTTGGTTGGTGGCCAACCTTAAACCACCACCTATAAAAGACTTTATCTTCTATTACACATAGTATTAGTTTTTGGTTATCTTTAAACCAACATCGGGGAGCACTTCCACTTCATAAAATACTTCAGTTTCTAGCCAGATTTAGAACTGTTCCAGGAACTACTTTGAGCCTAGTTCAAGAGTTGGTGGTCATCCTTAAACCACCACTTGTAGAAAACATTGGGTTTTGTTACCCCATTTGGTTTGTGGTCTTCCTTAAACCACCATTTTAGAGAGCACATCTAGTCATTGGCTATTATACACTGTTATATTTCAACTCTCTTCTTGGACTCTTATACATCCCTTCGGATTAAGGGGGGTAATGTTGGAAACATAATCCTTCAAGGTAATGTGATTTTGGAACATTCACTTGAGTGGGAGGTGAGAAGTCTTAAGTGAAGGAAAAAAATCGTAGAATTCCAAGAGACCTCTTGGAATATGAAACCTATTCTATACTCTTAATAATATGCATCACACATTTTATCTAAATTTACCTATTACTCTTGTGTGTGTTCAACAAAGAATTATGAGCAAGTTTCCCTAGTGTTTCCCCATGAAATTTTCCTTGGATAATAATCGAATATCAATATAAAACTTTAAAAATAAATTTAAAAAAATGATTAGACTAGACAAAAAGCATGATGATCAACGTTGATAATTAAAATTTACTCCCCATATGCGGGTGCAAACTAGAGCGATTAGGATGATGGGACGGGCGTGCAGGGGAGGCCACCTACCTGCTATGCGCAAAGGTGACTTGGACGCCGGTGGAGAAGGAAATTCCTAGAGGTCTGCGTTAAATGTCAGGGGACGACAGCCAAGGAGCATTTACGCTCCGCCCTCTTTTGGCTGCGCTACTGAGCTCGGCTCCACGACACAATTGAATACCATATTAATGGAGGGCGACCCTCAAGGCAGAGGAAGGCATATTATAAACAAAGGCAACACAGGAGTCACCATGTTCATTTGGGCAGGGTCTGGGGTTCTCATGCCACCACTGGTGCTGACATATCCAACCCTGGTTTGATTCATTCTAGCCCTGGTCTGACTGCCCAGCTTGTTTATGCCCATCCCGATTTCCTGCATCTCAATTTAGCTCTGTATAGCCCTGTTAACATGGTCAGGACTCGGCAGCGGATTTTGAGTCGTCGCGACTCCAACCGTGGAGGGTCATCACGCCCTTCAGCCGAGGCGAAGACCCTTTCCCACTGTCATTGCCATCACTGTCGCTGCCATTGCCATTGCCCTCATTTGGGAGGTGCTAGCTCTCTCAGGAACAACCAATATATGGAGGTAAGCTCACCTGGGTCTTCGTCTTCGCCTTTCTTCGGCTCAACTGTCTTCACCTTCAACAACCCCTTGAATTGTCCCCAGATTAATGCCCACGTCTCTGTTCTTTTCATTGATGAAGCCCAGGACGAGGGCGGAACCAGTGCTCCTCAAGAATTCGCTGCACCGGTCGATATTGCAAAAACCTCTGAATTGCCCGCGGCGGACAAGGGGAAGGCTACGGAATGGCCACACCTTCAGACAGAGAAGGAACAGACACAGCCCGAAGTGGCCGAGGTGAAAGAGGGCCAAGCTCAGGAAGCGGAAGAATATGGATGGTGCCCAATTGTGGAGGAGGTGTCGGAAGACTAGTCTGCTGCAAGGTCTCAGGTCCTGTTGCTCGGGAGGGATTCTGGTTTTTCCTTTCTTTTTGGTTATGTCCATGTGTCAAAGTGTCTCTGGCATGTCTTCATGTCGAATATTTTTTGTGTTAATGTGTCAATGCGGAAAAATTCCAACGCTGCGGCGTAAGGTCGGTTATAGTTATGCTTGGGTGTCAATTTTGTCCTCCCCTGCGTGGGAGTGATTCAACTGGTCACGATCGCCCCTGTGAGGGAATGAACGGTTCATCCCTCTCTTTCTGCTACATTTGGTTGTTCCAAGCTGCCACTCTTTCAGGCAGCCCGATCTTTCAGACAGCATGATTGTAAATGTAATCTGGTTTTGTATATAATAGAATAGTTTAATCGAAAAAAAAAAAAAAAAAAGGATAATTGAAATTTACTTTTAATTTTAAATATATAACCTCACACTTAAAAAATTGTGTTATCCAAACAAGCCTTTAGATTTAAATAGAGGAGGAATGACCTGTTATAGAGTTTTAAGAAAATGTGATATTCATAGCTCTAGAATATCTATTGTCACATCCCTTGATGATGGACTCACTTGGTAGTCTAAAATGTTGGGTTCATAAAACTCTATAACAGTTCATTCCTCCTCTATTTAAAATTGTCCTCACCTGTATGGATTCATTATTTAAAGCCTTTAGATTGTTGTGACATCATTGATCTTTCCCTAGTTCTAACAATGGAAATAGTTTTAGTTTCATGTATTGTGGGACTTATTTAGAGAAAATTATAACTATTCCACATTTTTTCCTTGTCTTTTAAAGAATTCAATGATAGAATTCTTCTTGAGATTGCTATTTTATTTTATTGAAATGTATTTTTGAATGCACAATTTAGAGCCCTAAAAACCCCTAATGCACTCAATCTATACAAATTTAACAAGTCAAATCTACTCTTCCAACAATTTTGGCTAGATGTCAAGAAAAACTTGTTGGAAAATATGCTGGAGAAAGGGAAAAAACATAGAACATTTAAACTATGTTCTTATTTAGTGTGTGGTTCTTGTTGATACCAATGTAGATTTGTCTTAACTATAGCTACATCATGTGCCAAGAGGGATCAAGTACAAGTGAAAACATTTTTTAGATTAAAAAAAATACAGGAAAGGTTTACACCTCTAGGCATTTGTTCGCTCTCAATGCATGGTAAATATAGAGTTAAGATGGATATACATTGGTTTTAAATTGTTATTAATGTATTTTTACAATGTTTTGATTGAATCTTAACATTGATCAAGGGAGAATCATATTGATATGGATCTCAAAAAATATGAGCTTAAGTTGTAAAATGAGATTACTACTGTAGGTTGGTTGTAAGTGTAGCATTTCATCTTATTTTTTGTCATTTATGAAGATATGTAAATTGTAAACATTGGCTGCTTGATGCGAATTAATCTTTTTAATGTTCTGTTTGATCCCTCTCAGCTCATGATAGAGCCATAGTTGAGAGGTGTTAAGCCCTATATAAACTCCATGTTAACCCTAAAACCCCTTATTAAGCCATTGATATAGAGTGATTACTTTTATAATGTTATATTATTATGTAGGATAGAACCTCTCATGGTTCCATTTTATTGTAATCATGCCCTATGTATCCTATATATATACACTAAGAGACCGAGTCTTAACATAAGGAAATCTTGATTCATACATTGTATTCATTGTAATAGGAGGGTTCCCCCTCGAAGAGGATTGTAACTATTGGTCTCTTATCATTTTTAGGGCACAGTGTTCATAACATTCGGTATTAGACCTCATGATCTTAGGGTTTTGTTGCTTCAAACATGTCATCTTTACATTTTTGCTATAATATTTTATTTTATTTTTTTCTCTGGGAGGTTTTAGAGGTGAAACTTGAACCATATTGAGGGGAAATTTGAGGAACATCTAGTTTGAATTTTATATCTTGGTTCACTATATTTTTCGAGATATGCTTTAAGGAAGTTAAGGTTCCAAAATTCTCCTAAAAGCAATTTCAAATAAGCCAGGTTGGATTTTTCACTATAAATTATTTTTTGGAAGGTTTCAATTGGTGAAATGTGGAAGATATTGAGGAGAATTTTTTTGGGGAACATATAGTTCAAATTCCACATCTTTGTTTGCTATAATTTTCGCTATAACTTTTTTTTATAGGAGATTTCAGATGGTAACATCTAGATCATGTTATAAATAAATCTCAACGAGCATTCAATTCAAATTTCATATTTTGTTTCGCTATACTTTCAAAGGTATACTCTGTGGAAGTTAGGGTTTATGAAGGATCCTAAAATCAATTTCAAGCAAGTCAACTTGGTAATTTTGGTATAAGCACATTTTTGGGACCTCTACAGCTTTGAGATATTAGGGATATCATAAGACATAAAAAAGTACCTTGGTACAAAGTTCATAGTTATATTTGAATAATTGGACACATGACATGGTTTATAAGTTTGCTTGTGGAAAGAGGCACAACATCAACAAGCCTTTGGAAAGTTACCATAACTTTCACTTAGCACATCAAATATGGTCAAACCTATGGAATTGTGAACAAGACACATTGGAGTATTACAGTTCAAATTTTTAGATTCATAAGGATCAATTCTTAGATATGTTTTAAGAAATATTTTTGGCATTAGATATTCCCAAATTAGGGTTCTAAAGGTATGTAACTTACAAGTGACATAACTTTCGATTAGAATATCCAAAAAAATGTGATCGGAAGTTGTGATAAAGAGGTGTAGTATTATTATTTTCCAACGTGCCTCGAATGACATATAATACACCAATTAAAATTGTTGAAGGCTCATCCTAGAGTCATGAAGAAAGTCAAGACTTATAATTTAGATTCTCCTAATTAGAGAAGAAAGTTAATGAAATGGATGGTAATATGTTGAGAGAAGTGGATTCATTAGGTTCTCAAGAAAACTCAAATGATAAATTATGGATGAAATGGAGAAGAATATGAATGAAAATAGAGGATAAATACAAAAATCCATGAATGCCATGAAAAAGATTCTCTGGAGAAGCTTCCTAAAATGAATATTGAGATCCAAGGAAATCATGAAAATAACGAGAACCACTTTGTTGGAACTCAATCACCTACGAAAAATATTTGATCACAATTGAAGAGCACAAATATTTGATCACGGTACCATAATCATGAATCTTCAATCCAAGATTTGCATCATTATGGATTCAAGTCAGCAACAAGAAACTACTATGTCCTGAATATCAATATGAGGAAGTTTAATGGAAATGATCCTATATCCTCGATATTTCATATGGAGCATTACTTTGATCTACACCAAGTGATAAACATACAAAAGGTAAATATTGCATCAATATTTTTAGAACAAGACCAACATGTATGGTATAAATGGCCTTGTGAAAGGAAAAATGATTTTGGCATATTTTGATACATTTTTACAGAGGAACTGATAACACATTATGGGGATATTAAGAAATACAATTTTGGGTCAATTGGTAAATATTCTATAAAAATGTCTAGTTATACAACACATTTAACAATTCCAAAAGTTGAGTCTTAGAGTAAAGAATATTTTAGAGGATAATTTTTTAGACCTATATATGGGACCCTTACAAGAAAGCATACAACATGAGGTGCATCTCTTTGAACCTAAATTTATAAAGAAAGCTTTTAGTTTGACAAGGAAAGTTGAAAGTAAAAATATGGCCACTAGAAAATTGATCACTAATAACCATAGAGAAACTATGCTTCCTCTCCTAACCTGAAAGGTTGACTCCTTAGTAAATGGATGAAAGAACATCAAAGGGACTATGTTTCAATTGTTGCAACAAGTACAATAAGAGGCATAAATGAGTGAGAAAAAATATTCTAAATATATTATGAAGATCAAGAAGTGGAACCATTACAAGGTCTAGAGATACAAGAGAATATTCCAATATATCTTATCATGCATTAGACGACATCAATACTCCAAAAACCCTCAAGATAGAAAGATATATCATAAATAAAAATGTATCGTTATTGATTTATTTAGGTAGTACCCACAACTTCATCAATTACAAATTCACAAAATCTCTTAATTTCTTTATATATCCAACATCGGAATTTCATGTAAAGATTGCAAATGAAAGTACCATAATTTTTTTAGGAAAGTGGCATAGTATTTAGCTGAATATGGGGAAGTGTTTATAGGATACTCTCATTATTGAAATCTAAGTGGGTGGAGTTAACTTGGATTAATGGTCCAATGGCTACAATAATTAGGAACATTAGCCCTTAATTTTCAAGATATTTTCATAAGATTTTCTTCATAAGGAAATGAAATTGAGATTAGAGGTATCCAAGTGAAACATAATAAAGTGATAAGGTAGAATAGCATTCAACATGGCCAAAGCGCTTCATATTCACTAGTGGTGATGGTTATCAAAAAGGATGTTTCATGGTGTATGTATCCATATTACAAACAACTCAACAAAAAAATAGTCAAAGATAACTTTCTTATTCTTGTCATTGGTCAATTATTAGATGAATTGCATGGAGTAATTTTCTCGTATGAGTTGGATATTTGTTTTGTATATCATCAAATCAGAATGAGGCAAGGAGACATTCCCAAAATAACCTTTAGAACACATGAAGGTCATTATAGTTTTTGGTTATGCCATTTGGACTTATAATACAACCTAGAAATGTACCAACTAACATTAGGCCTTACATATATCCATATACATAGAAGAGTGATATTGAGTGTGTGGTTCAAGAAATGTTAGAGGTTGACATCTTTCAACCTAGCCAGAGTGCTACTCTTCACTAGTGGTGATGGTTATAAAAAAAGATGGTTCATGGCATATGTGTCTATATTACATCATGCGGTAGCCAAATTTCATAAGTGAGTGTACATGACCTAGGCAATTAGAAGCCACCACATGGGAACCTCCAATTGGCCAAGAAGGTTCAAGTAAGGGTTACAAAAATGTCTGCGAGAAGTTTGAACCCCCGACCTCAGTTGGGAAAATTCAACGATTTACCACTATGGCAATCAAGGGTCATTATTATGGGTACTATTGTAGCATTTTTTGGTTTTGATAAGATAGAATAAACTAGTCAAAAAATAAAAAATATGTTTACAAAATGTTAAGATAACATATGGAAAAAAAGAATATTAAATAAAAAAGTTAGGAAATATTTTCATAAATATGTCCATATCAAAGAAAATGTTAGGATAGGTGCCCTAAAAAATGAAGGCAAAAAACAAAATGTTAGGTTAGAGAGAAAAGAAAAAGAAATAAACTCTGAAAGTGTGCAAGTTCAAATGCCATCACTATTTTACCTTTTTCTGCAAAATAATGGTTGTGTGTAGCTTGTCATAAATGCCACAACCCATGACAGTCAAATAGTTTAATCTTCACTATTTCATGTTTATAGTTAAAGAATAAAGATCTAGACAAACTGTTTAATCTTGGCAGATCAATAGTTAGGTAGAGAATAATAAGGAGCTCATTAGTTTAATCTAAGCCCTTGGATGTTATAAGGTTAGAATTAGATAGTTTGTTTTTCAAAAGAACAAAGGGAAAAGAAAAGGGTTTGCTAGCTTAAATGCACCCACTAAGTGAAGAAAAATGTTAGGATAAGCAAATGGTAAGTAGAAGAAAGGTTGCTAAAGTTCACAATTGATTAGTTAACTTCCCCCTCATTGCATCTCATCTTCCACTACATACTTATTAATTTCCCCTTCCCAAATGTTATCCAATATTAAAACCTTGAGTCATAAAGGCTAAGAGCATTTCTCCGACTTGTGGTGGGACCGGACCCTTGGCTTAATGACTTATAAGTATTAAACATTGGAATTCCCTTCACAAAAGTCATTTTTCTTCATTTCCCTAAAAAAACCCCTTTTCCTAAGGTTAAGTCCTTTTGCCTAGGAAAACCCATTTATAAACATTTATCTTAGATGCTCTGGCATTGATAGCTGACCACTATTATCTCAGAGGTACGGCATCAAACTGGCACCGCTGCCAGGGACTCGAATTTCATTAAGTTTTCCTAGGGAAATGATATGTATTCTATTCCTTTAAGGTGATTAAAGGTCTAGAAAGGTTAAAATCCTTCACCTGGTGACTCCCCTCTCTCAAACTGGCACCTTTTAAGCACACCAGATCTCGTTCAGAGGGTAACCTAGTTGATCGTTTGTCAGATCCTGAAAAAAAATTCTGAGAAAAACTAGTTCTAAAAGGGGACATCAACCCTCTTATTCTTCTTCTTCTTCAGTTAAGCATTCTGAAGATTTACCATCATTTGATCCTTATAGTAACATTCCTTCCAGTCCAGATTACTCCCACCTATCACCTACGGTTGTTGAACTCTTGAGGAGAGGAGTTGATTTTAAATCAGCATTCCTCATTCATTCATTTGAAACTCATCCAGAACCCTCACTACCACCAAGATCTCCTAAAACTAAATCTGACTTGGGTGTTAATTTACTAGAATATAAACCAACGGATTTCATATCCCCTACCACTTATTCATTTCCTCCCACTTTTGGACAACTTGAAGCTTCTACTTCTGAACAACCTCAAGAGACCTTCTTAGTGTATTCAAATCCACTCTTTGAAACAAAGGAAGGTATTCATCCACAGGTCCAAAAGTTAGTTCTTAGGACTCCTTTGAAATCACTCAGGAGATCCCCTCCTTCTTCACCTCCAACTAGCTCTTCAACCCCTTAATCACCTTCTTCAACTTCTTCTTCATCTTCTTCAACTTCTACATCCACATAAACACCTCATACACCACCTTCCACTATGGATTTCCAACCTATTGTACAGGCTAGATATGAAACTTTAGTCTTACCTCCTAATCTCGGTGCATTCCCAGTTGGATACTTGAAATACCTTCCCAGGTATAATGGAGAGACTGGTCCTTCTGCTGAAGACCATCTTCAAGCCTTTTTAGACTTTGCAGATAACATGAATATTGAACATGAAAACGTCTACATGATATTGTTTGTACAGTCACTTGAAGGAAATGTAAGAATTTGGTTTATGCAGTTACCCGCAAATACCATTAGAAGTTGAGAAGAGCTTACAACTATATTTAAAAACCAGTGGGGTGTAAAAAAAGATCCTCTTTACTTTCTTGCTGAGTTTGATGAACTTAAAAGAAATTTTGGTGAACCTGTATCAGACTTTATCAAAAGATTCAGTAAGCTTTATCATAAAATTCCCCCTGATTGTAAACCCCTTGTAACAGCAGCAAAGTCTAGATTTTCTAAATCCTTTTATGATGATTTTGTTGTTATGCTAAGAGAGAGAACTTCAAGAACTCTTGAAGATATGCAAACAAATGCTATTGAGGTAGGAGCAAACAGGGCTGCTTCAACTACTTTGAAAGCTAAAGAGGAAAAGGCCCAAAGAAAACTCAAGTTGACACCAGAGGCTTCTAGTTCCTCTAAGACTAAAACTGAAGATTCTAAAATAGATGAAATATCTTCTCTTCTTAGAAATCTATCTAATAGAATTTCCAATGTTGAGACTCAACCTAAGAGAACTCAACAAATAATTTCCAGACGCCAAAATCAAAATCAAGGTCAGTATCAAAGAAATCCACCATTACGAATTCTTCAAAGACCTAGTAATGATCAACAGGTTCCTGCTCCTTTGTTGATAGATGATTAGCAATCTTATGATAATACTATGACCATCACTGAAGATATAAATAATTCAGATACTTCCTCTGAGAAAACAGTTATCATTCCTCTCTCACAACAAATCAGGTTCAAGAAGCAATGTTCCACCAAGACTCCGGTGCGGGGAGACGCACAGGGGGGACGTGTGGGAGTACCCTGAAATTTTAGGGAAATTTCGGGGGTGCGGGGAGTCGTCGAGGTATATA